>CAJNJA010081763.1:416-20838 GCA_905231915.1 Symbiodinium necroappetens | reverse complement strand
GGCACGTTACGTCCGTGCTGCTGTCATGTCCTGCACCTGGACAAAGGGCAACCAAGTGGCGGTCCGCGAGCGGCCCGCGACCTACTTGGTCGATATCTTGGCATCTCATGTGCCCTCACACCCGGCCAGCGGTGTTCCGAGAGTTGATGAAAGGTGCAGCCAACTCCCGGTGGGTAGGGCCCCGAGTTATGCAAGGCAAGACTGATCAAGGGACAGAAACCGATGCAAGGACAGCCGAGTGGCATTGCCCACATGTGGCAAGGTAGCAGGCGCACGAGCGAACGTAGTAGCTGAGTATCATGTAGTATTCGGTTCCTGCACGTGCATGGAAACACCAAACTCAAGCACGGACACAAGCGACACGAACTGTGCCAACAGCATGGTGACTTTGTCGAGGGTCTCGCTGTGCCGGTTCATGGCCCCTTCTGGAAAGTATACTAACAATGATGTCTATGCAGCGCCCGCATGTAAGAGTTGTAGCGCGTGTCCCTAGATTCTATTGCGTCTGCCCAATGAGGTGTGCTGAAGCGCTTTGTCTTGCCTGCCTTCATTCAAAGACATGTGCAAACCTTGACAAGGATACAGCTATGCAAACAAAGAGCGAAACAGGTACACACTCAAAAACTCCAACCACGATTTCATACACAGCGGGTGCAATGCACGCGACCCTGACATCACTGAATAACTTACCATACAACAACCACGCACACACGCACACGAGGTGATCGGGAGCAGTCTCAAAAGTTTGAACGGGCCTCCCCTGCCATGATCTGCCGCCCCCCCAGCAGGCACGTTACGTCCGTGCTGCTGTCATGTCCTGCACCTGGACAAAGGGCAACCAAGCGGCGGTCCGCGAGCGGCCCGCGACCTACTTGGTCGATATGTTGGCATCTCACGTGCCCTCACACCCGGCCAGCGGTGTTCCGAGAGTTGATGAAAGGTGCAGCCAACTCCCGGTGGGTAGGGCCCCGAGTTGTGCAAGGCAAGACTGATCAAGGGACAGAAACCGATGCCAGGACAGCCGGTATCCCCAGTGGCATTGATCATCTGTCTTATCCAACCTATGCCGAGGTCTGAACACATGTGCAAGAATGCACAGCGCCACTGAGAGCGAGGAAAAAATGCAGCCCCCTCTCCAAGCATCGTCACACTGGCACTCCAGCATGTGCCAGCACATCAGTCAGGACTTTCTTGAGTCTTGAACAGGACAAAGATTTGACAGATGTCCCCAAGTCGGCGATGGCTTCCCCCGCGAGGCATTGTAACAAGACACAAGCGGTCACGAGTCGCCGGCAACCCATGTAGCTCTGGAGAAAAGCAAGGTCAGAGCTTAAAACCCTGAGGCCAAAAGAGCCCTTCACTGCCCCCCTGCATCTCCTCTTCTCACCCGCTCTCTTCCCCCCCCTGGGACGGGAAGACCTGTCTTCGTTCGTGAGGAGGACGTTGTCGGGCTTCAAATCCCTGCATGGAGGTTTAGGGTGTAGGGATTTAGGGTTTAGGGTTTAGGTTTCCTGTGCATCTAGTCGAGGCAGGGGCTTCAGCAGCAGTTACATATGAGCAAGCACTGGGAGATCTACTCACGGCAAGGTCAGCACGTGCATTGAGCCAGTGTGCACTGGTCAACCCGGCCTGTGTACAACATCACGGCTGTGGAGATATGCAACGGCCTGCAAAATCTGATGTCGTGGGACTGTGCAGATTGTGCATGCGTCTGCACTAGTGCGCAGCATATGCAATGCCACGGACTGCATGACGCCATGGGACGTCTCAAAAGCGTGGCCTAGATAGTTAGAAAAGGTTTGGAGGCGGCTACATCATAATCACTGCAAACGTGCAGGGACTCTATGGGGGATGCAAACGGCTGCCGATGGCTCCGACCACTAGGACAATGAAGATCCATACTACGATCCTTGCGTCATGGTCGGGCTTAAGGCTTAGGGCCTATCATCACGAGTGACAGCTTGAAGCTGGGAGATGCACTGAATCCTAAACCCTAAAAGCCCTAAAACCCTTAAACCTAAACCCCTAAACCCCTAAACCCTAAAACCCCAAACCCCCAAACCCCCAAAACCTCCAAACCCCTAAACCCCTAAACCCTAAGGCCACGCCGGCCTCGGAGATGTCGCGAAACAGCCGCCGAGCGTGATCCTCGCAGAACTCGCCTTCAGAGTCGCGGGGCTGCTCGGGGTAGCCCTGAGAATTTAGGGTTTAGGGTTTTTTTTTTTTAGGGTTTAGGGTTTAGGGTTTACGGTTTAGGGTTTAGGGTTCCGCATGATTAAGCCCTAAACCATGATAAAGAGAGGGTTTAAGGTCCTAAGGTCCTTAGAATTAAGCCCTGTAAACCATGATTAAGATAGGGGTTGAGGTCCTAAAATAAGGTCCTTATAAGCCCTCTGAAACCATGATGCAGATAGGGTTTAAGGCCCTAAATGAAGGCCCTTAGAAGCCCTATAAAACCATGATAAAGAGAGGGTTTAAGGTCCTAAGGTCCTTATCGGCCCTAGACCATTAACACTTAAGATAGGGTTTAAGGTCCTAAATTAAGGTCCTCATAGCCCCTAACGCATTAATAATCAAGATAGGGTTTAAGGTCCTAAATTAAGCTCCTTATAAGCCCTAAACCGTGATTCAGACAGGGCTCTGGAGTATAGCACAGTAAACTACAGAGACTGGAGGTATAAATATACTCAGGAACCATGGCTAATAAATACAACAATCACTAGACAGTGCGCTTGTGCCCTAGACCATAGGAAGCGCGTTAAGAAGGCACCTTGATCGATCTGGCGATTCTTTGTTGGCTTGGGCGCTTCGAGAATTTTAGAGGTTTGGGGTTTAGGATTTGTGGGTTAAGGCTCTGTCGTCTTTTGGCTTACATGCCCTGCCCCTAAAACCCCAAAACCCTAAACCCTAAAACCCTAAACCCTAAAACCGTAAACCCTAAAACCCTAAAACCCTAAACCCTAAACCCTAAGCTGGAGGCAGTGTCTACCTTATCTTCTGCATCTCTGCGCCTGGCCTCTCCAGGCCCTTTGGAGTTGCACGATTCTACTCCGACGGTTCTGCGCTTTCCACCTCATGGCCCGATTGCAGTGCTGGACCCCTCGAAGCCAACAAAGTCAATGTCGCAGCTGTAAGGATTAGAGTAGGGCTGAATAGGGTGTAGGGATTTCTCTACTATCGTAGAAGCATACGTGGAACCTGCTGATGTCGCAAACTCCTGTAACGACACAATACCGCATTTTCGGCTTGGGCTTTCCAGAATAGTCGTGAAGATACCACATTACTATGACTCTTTTTAGCTGCTACTGTCGAACCAAACAAACAGCCTCTTCGTGCTTGTACGCAGAAGCCCTGAAGCGGTAACCCCAGTATTGGGAGCTCGCATGTCAAATAAGCTTCTGGTCAATTTGGAACCCGAACCCTGAAGCCCTAAAGCATCTCAAGTGATCTGGGGCCCTCGGCCATTGTTGATGATGTTCTTGAGCATATCACCCCCTTCCACGAGCTCCATTACCTAAGGCTTGTGGCCCTGGGTTGGGGGCAGTTCTGTAACTTCGGCGTCCCCGGCTCAATAAGGGGCTGTGATGAAGAATCCTCCAACCCGTCGAGAGGAGGTTTGCAAAGGACCACTTAAGACTTCTTTGAGAATCCAGCACTCCACTGCGCAAGCAGCCGCGGCCTGAAGCCTCCCCCTGGTCAGCTGACACCCCCTTTCTGCGAGCAGGTGCTCTAGCGATCTCCAGGGCAGTCACAGAATCTCCCAAGAACCCTCAGGCAGCTGCCAGGTAAAGGCTCCTCGTGGTTTGGAACCATTCGCTGCATTTGACAACACCTGCAGGGGTGGCGATGAGTTAAACACTCAGCACAGTACGACGTTTGTGCTCCTGCTCCAGGTTCTCTGTACTTTGCCGCGCCAGGACTTTCTGAAGCCAGATGTGGGTTGTAACAACACTGGCCTGGATGGTCCAAGCTCAGCAGCAGCTTTGCTTCACTGACCAAGTTGAGCCTCGACAGCTCACCACTGCACGTTAAAGGTTTAGGTTTAGGGTTTAGGGCCTTTAGAGTTTAGGAGTGGGCTTGGGGTTCAGGGCGTATGTGCTCCAAGTATCGCGGTAATAAGAGGGCAGTTGACACACAGGGGGCCAAGATCCGCGCCGGCTCCTTCGGCTGGACTGGAAGGACTCGAAGCCGCTGCGGTTCACAACCTCCGGCAGTTGCCGGTTGTGTCAAACAGCTTTGTTTTTTTCCGGTGTTCAGGGTTTAGGGGTCAGGGAAGGAGGGGTTGTGAAGCAGTGCCATGCCCTCACACAGCACTTCTTTTTGCACAGGATGCTCTCATTTGGGTTTGCAATGTTCATGAGGTTCTCCTGCTCAGCATTGAAATGCTTTCAAGACAGAGTGTTGCGGTCTGCGTCGGCTTGTGACACATGAACAAGCATGTCTCTGTTATGATGCACAAACTTGGTTTAAATTGGCAGACGGGATCATTCCTGGGCTTCCCATGCTTTCCAGACTTTCCCAGTGCCTGCATCAGCAAGGCCCCATCGAATTAGCCGGCCGACTTCTCCGATTTGCTGCACACTATCCATGTCTCTCCAGGCTGTCAAAAGGCCGGACCTTGGGTCGAATATGAGCGATCGCAGCTCTGCATTGAACTGGTCGAGGGTCATGTTCCCTTCGATTTTTTTCAAGATGAGTTCCCTGTCCTTCTCACAGGATGCCTCCATTTTCCCAACATCCAAGTTGCTTAACGTGTGTGCACGTTGCAGGATGGTTGCAATGGAGGAGAGCTTTAATTGTTGAGTCATTTGTAGACGCTTTGCTTCTGCAATTTCCGCGACGCACCATGCACGCTTGAACAAGTCGAGGGACTGGTCCACCGCAATCACTTGCCTGCAGCCTCCGGTTGCTGCAAGAAGATACATCATGTCGTCGAATTTGTTGATCTCGGACAAGGTGCATTGGCCATCCGGATCAGAGATATTCACGCTACTGCAGCTGCACACTGGATGCAGCTCATCCGTAAAAGGATCGCGGTTCTTAGGGTTCGTATGGCAGATGCTGGTATGTTGGTTCACCGCAAAAGCGCAGACCCAATACGTATCATCCAAACGTCCACTGTCAGACAGGATCGTGGACATCAGTGCTACGTCTTCCTCCAGAAGCCTTGCTGCCAAATTGAAGCTGCATTCCTGAAGAGCATCCGAGACTATGGCCGCAAGGAGGTCTTTGAAGTTGTTTCCCCAATTATGGGTCACCATGATGGCAGCCCTTCGAGCACCATCCCTGTTTAACGCTGAAACAGCATAAGAAGACTCTTCTCTGCTTGTAAGAGGAATGATTGCCCTGCGAACCACATCTTTAGTTTTGTGGTCCTTGGGTGCATATCTCCAGCCAGGCATTGAAGGCAGGTGGTCCTGATAAAACAGGAGAAGGCTACGCAAAGTCATCCCTCGCAGCGAGAGTTCTGCAACTTTTGCTTTCCAGGCTAGGCTCCATGTTGTCTCCATTGTTGTTACTGCTCTGGGCTGCGTGCATATCAAGCAAGACATCCATTGACTGCTTTGGCCAGGCTGGTTGGGATAGCTATATGGCCTGTTTTCCTTATGCAACCTGTGGCTGCCAGAAAGTAGCACGGCAGCCGCCGCGTTTCCCAGAGAATCGAGAGCCTGAATTGAGACCGCCACTACCAGCCACTCTTCTTCAAAAGCACTTGTAAGAGGAGGCAAGGTAGTCACAAGCGCTGCTGGTACTACTAAAATCGTGAGCACAAGGCTGAAGGATACACCCGTAGTCTGCAAAAGGGCGAAAGTTTGGGCGCGCCTCAGAGACAGACGTGCAGCAGTTGATGTGTCTTCAAGCCGTGCGAAGCGCAAAATGCTCCGCAACAAGAGGAAGCATCGTGTGAGGCAGCACATCGCCCTTATGCTTGCTGCCACGTTGAGGAGCCAAGTAATCACAGATGCTGAGATTCCAGCCAAACCCAAGTACCACGGTGCACCGCCGTCAATCAAGCTAACCCAGGCCCAGGGGCATAGCACAAGCGCAACCACAATGGCCCAGAGGGCTTGCCCAGCAACAAGCCCACGAAAACAATCGCTGTAGAACGTCTGATGGGATGTTTGCTCCAGGAGGTCAATCCGCCTAGCCACAACACACTGCATCCAAACCAAACTAGTCAAAAAAAACAGCAGCCGAAGGGAGTTGCAGACCCAAGCCCAAGTCCCATCTGCGTAGGGCATGAGACCATATCTGCACCCGAACTTGTACGAGTCCTCCCGTCCCAGATATCGAAGATCGATGTCCAATGTCAAGGTCAGAGCGGCGAATACAGATTGACACCAATTTATGACTGCATAGCCACAAGCCGACCTGACATGAGTTGAAGCTCCAGCCCTTTTTTTGAGAAATGCTGCCCCGCAACCAGATACCAGACTGGCAAGCATGAGCCCGACAAAAGAGAATCTGTCCAATGAGGGACAGGATACCCGCACATGCTCGGCCTGCGGAAACAGCAAATATGTAAGCACGGCGCTCACAGCGAAGACCAGGTGGAGCTGCAGGATCCGGCTGAAGGCTCGGCAGTCTCATCAGAACTCTCCGAGAGAGTCTGTGCCATGGGCAGAAATGGTGAAACAACAAAATCCTGCAGCCAAGGGTTGTTGGCATGTTGTCACGAGCTTTCTCGAAGGCTCCTCTGACTGACCAGCAAAGCAAGTTCACTTGGTCTGCTTGAAGGCGCAACGTCTCAATGACGAGGTCGCCCGTTGCCGATGCATCCCAAATTGAGGGCTAATGTTTGTAGTACAAACTTACTATGGGGAAGCACTGTAGAATGCATGCAGTAGTTTAGGCGGACTGTGCAACCGACAATGCTCAGAGTATGATAAGTGGCTATGCTGTAGCAGCTCAGTAACATCGTATCAGGAACGGTTGAGTTGCCAGGCCTCAGGGAAATTGTGTGTATGTCGGGGTGTGAACCTGTCCGGGCTGAAATGGAAAAGGACCCTTGCTAGCTAAAATGCCCCTTAAGATACCCCCTATAGTCCCCCGTATAGTACCCTTTTCGTAGGCCTTCACGGCTTGCCGCTGGCCTCCAGCGACTCGAATCCCCAACCTGCGGCTAAGAGCTGGGCTGCCGTGGCTAATGTTTAGGTTTTAGGGTTAAGGGTTTAGAGTTTCGGGTTTAGGGGTTTGGGTTTAGAGTTGCAAAGCTGAGGTCGGGTGTCACAAACAACAGGTTCCTTCTATTGCGCTCTCGAGTACGTATTCGAGATCCTTGTATTGGGAATCCTTGTACATGATTAATAATTAAGGTTTAGATTGCAGTCCCTTACTTTCTGCAGCTCCCACCGATTTTGCTGGGACAGCCTCACTTCACTGAAGCTTCCTTTGCCCAGAAGCGTCCGCAAATCCTGGGCAAAGGCCAGGATGATGCAGGTAATCAGAATAGCTTCTGGGGCGTATATCTAACAACGATAAAAAAATACAAATACTATTACCAGGTGATCATTTTTCAAACCTCTATCTCTGATCATCGGTGATGCCTCTGGCCTTGGCATGCCTGTGCTAGAGAAGATGCGGCAAAACAGTTCCTATTCACTGCTACACTGGCCACCAGTGGCCAACTTTGCATCCAAGCTGCCCATCTGCTGCGAACTTCTTCCTCTGTCACGAGGTTTTCATCATTGATGCTCCCAGGCTCTTTGGCCTCCCAGAAACTTTACTTTACTGCGTTTGCGGTTGAATATTTTAGCCTTGAACGGGTAGAGGGTGAGATGGTCGTTCGCGAGACTCTTGACCCAAAACCCTGAAAGCCTAAACCGTAAGCCGTAAGCACCATAAACCCGTAAGACCGAAAACCTCATGTCGCAAACCCTAGCACCCCTGAATCCCTACACCCCCAAACATCACACCTCAGCCCCCTTGACCCCCAAACCCCCGAAAGCCATCAACCCTTAAACCCTGAACCCCTAACATCCGCGCAGACTCGTGCCCCACTGCCCAATCCGGGCCTGACAGCAATCGGGCCCACCTGCTTTCCGCAAAGGGTTTCGCATCCGGGATTAGGGGAGGCGTTAAGGGGCTTAGGACGTCGGGTTTAGGGTTCACTATGGCTTTACTTTGTAACACGTAGAATAGGGCCTCGAGGTTAAGGCGTAAAAATCACCTGCGATACAACGGCTTTGAAATAGGCTTTGAAGGTTTTTTGGTTTAGGCTTACCTGCTCTCCTGTGGCAAAAGCAGAGGTTATGCTAAAAACGCTCAGGTGAGGAGTGCTCTAGGGCCCGCTCATAGGGTCGAGGGTTCGGGTTTAAAGGTTCAGGGTTTATAACTTCGGGTTCCAGGGTTTAGAACTTATCACTTAGTGTTTTCGGTTCAGGGTTTATAAGTAGTTTAGGGAGATTAGGGTCCAGGGTTTGAGGCGGAAGTGAAGATCCACGTCTCGAACCTTGCGGCAACAAATCGTGTGTGAGCATCAAGGGATCCAGAGAGCCCCATGCGAACCTAGGATTTTCGGGCTTGATAAGGCGCCCCTGTGCAGCGGACCCCTGTGGGTTGCACTTTTGCCGAATGGGCGTGCTGCGGCCCAAACAACCCCAATGTAACCCATTTGCCCCCCAATTAGGCCCCATTGGGCCCCATTGGACCGCAAAACGCCCATTCGGCAACAGTGCAACCCACAGGGGTCCCGGCCCTTATCATCCCTGTGAAGTTTAGGGTGTAAGGCAAGTGATGTTCCCAGAGGCCCACGGCCCGATTTCTGCCAGGCATGCAAGCAGCTGCAAGACAGAAAGGCTTGCACAAGAAGTACTTGGCGTCGTTCCCATCCGGAGCCGTTTTCACGCTGTGACTGATAAATTTCGAGATTGGTGGGATTCGAAAAAAAGCTTCAGTGCCGTGCCTCTCCGGAAGACCCTTGCCTCAGCACATCCAAGAAGCTCCGGGTGGGTGGGTGGGGTGGGGTGGGCTGGGGTGGGCTGGGCTGGGCTGGGCTGGGCTGGGCTGGGCTGGGCTGGGCTGGGCTGGGCTGGGCTAGGTGGGGTGCGTGCGTGTGGTCCGGCGGGCGGGTGGGTGGGTGGGGCAATGGGTGGTTTGGGGTTTAGGGTTCAGGGTTAGAGTGTAGGGGGTTTAGGAGATTGAGCTTGGGGGGTGGGGTTTAACGGTCTAGGGTTTAGGCCAGCTTGAAACCTTATAGGGCTTGCCGTCTCATGCTTCATCCTCTGATGAACAACCCCCTCCCTCAAGTCAATGGGAGGGCATTGTAGATCTTAGAAAAAGATGATGGGAACCCCAAACCCTTCATCGAAACCGGACCCTAACCCCGCGCTCTAGACCTGAAGCCCCAAATCCTAAACCCGAAACCTTGAACCCTCAACGAAGCTAAACGCATTCCTTATAGAACCCTTAAAAGGATCCCTGAAAAGGAACCCTCTATAGAGGATCCCTTAAAGGAAACCTGAAAGGACCCCTTCAAAGGAACCCTCTTAAGGAACTTTTAGGGGAACCCTTTAAGGAACCCCCCTAAAGGAACCCCTTTAAAGGAACCCCTTAAAGGGAACCCCTTAAAGGGAACCCTTAAAGGAACCCATTAAGGGGAACCCCGTTAAAGGAACCCTTAGGAGAACCCCCCTTTAAAGGAACCTTCAGGAGAACCCTTCAAGGAACCCCCTTCAAAGGAACCCCTTTTAAGGACCCCCTCGGGAGAACCCTTTAAGGAACCCCTTCAAATTTAAGGAACCCCTTTTAAGGATCCCCTTAGGAGAACCCTTTAAGGAACCCCCTTCAAAGGAACCCCTTTTAAGGATCCTCTTAGGAGAACCCCTTTAAGGAACCCCTTTTAAGGATCCTCTTAGGAGAACCCTTTAAGGAACCCCTTTTAAGGATCCTCCTAGGAGAACCCCTTTAAGGAGCCCCTTTTAAGGATCCTCTTATGAGAACCCTTTAAGGAACCCCTTTTAAGGATCCCCTTAGGAGAACCCTTTAAGGAACCCCCTTCAAAGGAACCCCCTTTAAGGATCCTCTTAGGAGAGCCCCTTTAAGGAACCCCTTTTAAGGATCCCCTTAGGAGAACCCTTTAAGGAACCCCTTCTAAGGATCCTCTTAGGAGAACCCCTTTAAGGAACCCCTTTTAAGGATCCTCTTAGGAGAACCCTTCAAGGAACCCCTTTTAAGGATCCCCTTAGGAGAACCCTTTAAGGAACCCCTTTTAAGGAACCCCTTTTGAGGATCCCTTTAAGGAACCCCTTTTGAGGATCCTCTCAGGAGAACCCCTTTAAGGAACCCTTTTAAAGGAACCTTCAGGAGAACCCTTTAAGGAACCCCCTTTAAAGGGAACCCCTTTTAAGGACCCCCTCGGGAGAACCCTTTAAGGAACCCCTTCAAATTTAAGGAACCCCATTTAGCGATCCCCTTAGGAGAACCCCTTTAAGGAACCCCTTGTAAGGATCCCCTTAAAAGACCCCTTTAAGGAACCCCTTTTAAGGAGCCCCTTTGAAGGAACCCCTTTAAAGGGAACCCTTGAACGAATCCTAAGGTAGCCCCTTAAGGGACCCTAAGGTAGCCCCTTAAGGGAGCCCGTAAACGAACCCTAAGGTAGCTCCTTAAAGGAACCCCCCTTTTGAGGGGATCTTCCTAGGCCTGGAACCGTGGCCCCGGGGTCGACGCCCTCCGGGCAGATCCTGGCGAGATCCGAGGGCGTTTTTCGAACTCGGAGGCCTTCAGAAAAAAGATCCTTAGGGTTTGGGGGTTTAGGGTTTATAGGGTTTAGGGGTTTAGGGCTTAGGGTTTAGGGTTCAGGGTTTAGGGTTTGGGGCTCGCCTTCCCACAAAAAAAAACTGGATGCCTCACAGCACTGAGTCGAAGAGCGCCTGGGGCCCCTTCTACGTCGGTGGCATCCTGAAGGCCCCCCTAAGGCTCCATTTTCCCTAAACCCCCGGCCACTCGTAGGGTTTAATCTAGGGGCCTTAGTCATTAGTCATTCGAACAGGGTTTTGGGGGCAACAATTTGACAATAGTTACATAAGTTACAACCTATACCCCAAACCGTAACCGCTCAACCCGAAACCCTGAAACCCTGCACCCGAAATCCGAGGCCCTAAAGCGCCAAACTCCACATCCTAAACCCGAAAGCCTTAATGCAAGCGCGCACACCTTACCCCTAAACTCTGAACCCTCTGAACCCCGTAAACCCTGAACCCTACATCCCTCTAAACCCGAAACCCATCGAAACGCCCAAAGTCCCGGCCTGCGGCGCTTCAAAGCTGGTGCCATCATCTCCTCGCGTGCAAAGACTGGTCCCCTGTTGGGGCCACATGAAAAATTGATCATCTTTAATCCTAATTGGGGTTTATTTTGACAAACACGCAAAATTGTTTCCGACAAGGACACAGAAGAGGGCCAAAGCGAGCCTAAACAAGGTGCCAGTTCCTTTCAGGGTTCCTTTAAGGGCTCCTCTCAAGGGCTCTCTGAGGGGTTAGTTTATGGGCTCAGTATGTTGCCTTTCTTAGTCTATAGGAGTCTTTCAACGACGGCTTGAAAGTTGACAGAAGGTGTAAAATTCGGGATTTATTAAGGCTTTTCGTGGGGCTTCGCAAGACTATACAGCTAACGCAATGTTAATACAGGTGCCTGAGCACTACTGTTTGAAACCTGAGACTTGAAACCCTATAACGCCTCAGCACACTCTACATAACAGAGGGGCCCTTCAAAGGTAGAGTAGGGTTTCGGTGTATGTTATGTATGGATATGGGAACCTCACGAAAATACCTTTGCTGCCTATTCTGATCTCTCATGAACGTTGCAGTATCTTAAGACCCTAATCACCTGAGCCCAGCCACTTCACCTTCTTTACCCTAAACTCTTGTGACCTAAAACGTGTTTCCTGTGAACGCTCCACCCGTCTCCTGCGGCGAGGTTTCCCGAAAGACGAAAACAGCAAAGGCCTGTCAGCACGTGGGATGACGGGTCTAGGAGTCTAGGGCTTCGGGCTTTGGATTCATACACAAGGGGGTTTGGATTTAGGGTTTGTGGGTCAGGGCTCATCAGGGCTCTGGGGGCTTCGGGGTTTGGGCTCTTCTGCCGAAGTGCGTAACTCTGCACCCGGCAAGCTTGCTTGGCCCGCCTTGTTCTCATCTCCTTCTGCAGAGGAGTGCGGCGGGTTCACCAACGAGATCTCGCAGGTCAGGTGGAGTTGAACAATACAGTATAAATATCTTGGCCACACACCGTACTTCCATGAACCAGCAGTTGAATCCCGATATATGCCATGAAGACCAGAGCAGACCAGAGCAGTCTTTCACTGAGTCCAGCCTAACTAAGGCAATCGTGCTTATCAGCCGTGCCTGATCCCCGTGACAAAGGGCGCGTGTTTCTCCCTCATGCAGCCTGCGGCAACCACTGACACAGCTTTGCATCACAGA
Source organism: Symbiodinium necroappetens (assembly GCA_905231915.1). NCBI lineage: Eukaryota > Dinophyceae > Suessiales > Symbiodiniaceae > Symbiodinium > Symbiodinium necroappetens. The sequence goes on along the minus strand of CAJNJA010081763.1, from coordinate 8,416 downwards.
GATCATGACAACCTGAGAAAGGGCCCTTCGATAATTGGAATGGTGTGCGTCTGTGTATGTGTGTTGGGACTACTAGGGGGTATGATACACTACAGCATTTCAGGCGTCTGTACAGAGAACCAAAGACTGGTAGTTATGCAGAAACGCACATGAGGGACTGCAAAAAAATATCATTACTGACTATCCGGACCTAGTTTCCAGCTTGGCAAGAAGCCTTCCTCGTCGGGCTGTCTGTTGCCCCATCCCTCGCATGTGAAAACGCCTCGCCATGCAAATGTCGGGGTTCCATGTAGAAGCCTGAACAATATGCAATATGATTCCTTAAAATTCCGTAGGGTCCCAACTTCATAGCATTACTGCTACGGCTCGTAGATTGGGTTTAGGGGTGGCCCCAAGGCTCTTCCTGATGTATTCTCAACCTTCGGCCGTGCGGTGGCCATCTCGAAGGCCTCACTTGGTTGGGAAGGGTGGTTTAAGGTTTAGGGTTTAGGGGAATAGGCTATGCTGTCGGCTGTTTTGCAGTGCAATACCACGGCTGTATGGGTTGTTCTCTAAATTTTACTGGGGGTCCCTTCTTAGATCCCCAAAATTGCACGGCACTCTTACCAAAAAACCTAAATTGAAGGGACCCTAAGTTAGAGAACTACCCGTATCTCTACGACTAGAATCAGCTTCTCAAGTTCTGCCAGAACAAAACCACGCGGTTTTAGGGTGCAGTCTTATGCTCGGAACTTGCAATCTACCCCTGCTGAATCCGCGCTGCTGTCCTCAACCACAGATCCTGGAAAGCTCCCTTCGTTGACAACTAGATTCTAAACCCTAAACCCTAAACCCCTGAGCCCTGAACAAACCTGACCGTGGCTGTCCCTTCTTTGACTCTCGAAGAATCACGCTGCCCTCCGGCGCACTGCACTCAGGAGCTTGTCTAGGTAGCCGTCCTCTGGCAAGCCAAACTCCTGAAGGGCCTCACGGATGAAACAAATCGTGTAATCTGTAAGCCTAAACCCTAAAGCCTCCACTTTGGTATGCATTTTGGGTTTAGGGTCGGCCATGTTCCCTTGTTGTCAGTACAGTACCGTAGGATCCGCAGCATTTGACCCGGCATTGCACCTCCACCAGAGAGAATAAGTACCTGGGAGAGCCGCGGCAGCGGTGCAGCTTGTCATCGTTTGCAGGATGATGCACTCAGTGCTGCAGTTTAATTAAGTTACGGTGGTACCGTAGCATGCAAGATGCGAAGTGGTCCGGATCCCTCAGCCCTAACATCCTAACCCTAAACAAACACTAAAAAACTCTACGTGACGGAAAAACAAGCCGAGAAATGCTCCAGAACCCTAGAAACGAGCCGAAGAGCTTTGAAGCAAAAGCGGAAGGCCAAGTGGCTCGTCATTGGGCCCTGAAGGCCCCGCAGCATTGGCGATGACGTCCGCCGTTGCCTCCACCGACTCCGGACCAGCGAAGGCCGCACTGCACTCCTTCGGGGGAGCCCGGGTATCAGGGTGCTCCCTTCGGGCTCGTCGCGGTGTAGTAGGGTAGTATACTAGGCCGTAGCAGGAAACTCCTGTGGGTTTGTGGTGGTCTAGAGTTTTGAACGGACTTCTTCAAGGGGCTTAGTGGTGTCTGCAGACTTTAAGGCAGTCTCGGCCCGATCTGCTGCCTGCTTTGGGGCTTCTGGGTAGGGCTCACAGGGCTGAGGGCTCAGAGCTTCTGGCCCTATGGGCCCTAACCTAAAAAGGGCTTAGGGCTCATAGGGCTCTGGGGGCTTTGAGGTGGGCACTCCTCAACACACCGTGCTCAGAAGCTGCAAAACCCTTTTGAGTAAGGAGTCTTGCTTGACAACATATAGTGGTTCTGCTTCCTCTTATGCGTCAAGCGGTATTCGTGAAACTAAGCGAATCAACAAGAAAACTAGTATTTTCGACTAGATGAGTAATCGATTCAGGCCGAATGGAGTCTCTGGTTGTCTTGCGGCGATCTTGTGCCGATGTGCGACGATTGCTTTGCAAAGCTTGGATAGGAATTGGACAATGCGTGACCTGTATGGCCTTCCCCCAGCGGATTCAGTGCAGACCATCCCGACGCCTAGTCTGCAGATTGCTTCACCTGACACCTACGAGAAGCGCCGAAACGACAAACTTGCACATGTCCGCTTTTTCTGACACTTCTTCAGTGCCTTGGATAGCTTGATCTAAGCCTGCTACAAGTGGATTCAGCTCCCCGCTGGCTCGCTAGACCGAGGGCGCTGCGCTGTACCCGCGCGGTGTACCCTTCATACAAGGTTACATTTTCGTTCATCATATTATTCTACGTACTAGCGCATTATACTGTGTTACCCTGGTCTTGTGAATTCAGAAATTGAGCCCCTCGAGCTGCGGCCCGTTTAGATATCTCTCTGAGCCAAGGCTCCGGATTGTAGGTGTAGTAGATGACCGCTTCGCCACACGCTTTGTCACAGTCGCCCTTGACGGGATAGAGCTTTGTCAGAGTCCGGGTGTATCCATGCCTGTCAGGAATGGACGATGGCAACGCAGGCACACGCATCAATCCTGCCCGGATTCATGTAACACCCTCTGCATCCAAGTCTTCTAGGATGTTGTTGTTTGATATCTGATCTTCCGGCTAGTAGGAGTCAATAGGAATTCTGGGTGAGTACATCCCAAAGCCTAGAGGTGCCAGTGAGAATCGAATCGGGATACCTGTTGCATCAGTTGCATCATCTTCGTCAGGTAGTATTGCGGCCTTGACAAATAGGAAAGGGTCAAAGGAGACCGAAACCCCAAAAACCCGGAAACCCGGAGGAATAGCGCTGGCAGATATTCAGAGGCCCTATATTATGGCAGTCTGACGTGACAAAGCTATGCTCTGTGTAAATGTTCCGGTACCTGTCCTTTGTTGTACATTGCCATGGTACAAAAAATACTCTTAGCTGCATCTTGTGTCAAGCCAGGTACCTTACATGTTGCTCTGCTTCTGTCAAACCTCGTCTGTAAAGTGGCCATGACAACTTGGTAATCTCTCGGACATGCTGTCGTGAATTGCATATACCGTCTCGTCATGCTGTGGCACGGTGATATACTGGATTTGTCATCGTGCATTGATCTACACAATCTTGGGTTGCGGCGTGCTTGTGGCATTGCACTTCAATTCTTTACCCCTTTTAGGTTTAGGGGCCTTAGGGTCTTGTGGTTTGCCTTAAGGTCCTATCCATTCAGGGGCACTAAGGCCTCTCACGGATGTCCAAGGTCTCCAGGACAGCTTCCCAATCTGCTGCGTCGACCTGTGTCAGTTGAAGGCTTGGGCCAGGGAAGCTTTAGGGTTTAATGTAGAGGGTTTTTTTTTAAAGCACCTTTTTCCTCCTAGCAGTTAAGGTCGGCGGAATCCACATTGTGGATGTAGAGGGTTTAGGGTTCAGGGTTTAGGGGTTTAGGTTTAGGGGTTTAGGGTTTAGGGTTCAGGGTTTAGGGTTTTAGGGTTCAGGGTTTAGGGGTTTAGGGTTCGGGTTTAGCAACAACAGCAGTTCTACGAGAGCAAGCAACTGCAAACCTCTGAAACAGGCCGCGTTCCACACATACAGCTTTCAGCTAGCCGCGCTACCTCGAAAGCCATGCCGTGGACAACATCCTCGTCGCTTTGGACCTGCGCCACATCCTGGAGGCAGTTTGCCAACGTTTGAGCTGCTGTCGGGTTTCAAAACCAAGGCTTCTACATCAAGGTCTCTACAATTAGAGCTTTTAAACCAAGGAACATGCATCATGGCTTCTCGATGGGATTTGAGCTTAGGGTTTCAACATTAGTGCGTCTAAACTAAATTCAGCGTTTGTGATAGGAGTCTCTTCAAGGATAGGCTTGATTGGGTTTGTTCGCGAGCTTCGTAGAGAGCCTTGACCGTCCCCGGCTTACAGCGCCCCTCAGTCTGATTTTCAGCAATCTGCAGTACCAAGGCCCTAAACATTAAACTTATTAAAGCCTTTCTGTGTCGAGCCGACACAGTGTGAAGATCTCCGAAAGCCATGGGGCAGCTTTCTTGGGCTCTCATGTCCAACTGCATGTCTGGGTTGTACCAAACCCTACACCCCTAAACCCCCAAACCCCTAAACCCCCAAACCCCTAAACCCCAAAAAACCCTAAGTTGCTAGGGTTTGGGTTCGGGCCTTAGGGCCTGCCTATGGGTTCTGTTATGATATGCTGCGAGCATACGAACAGAATAAGAAAAACAACCCGAAACCACAATCTGGCACAAAGCCTGCAAATAGGCCCTGACCCTAAACCCTAAAGCCTCAAATCCTAAACCCTAAGACCCTAAACCCTTAGACCCTAAACGCTAAATCCGAAAGAACCAGAGACCTGAACACCTGGCAACTCTAGACTTGACCTGGGCCCTAAAGAACCTACCTTTGGGGGCTCCTCCTTATTGCGACGTATCTATATAAGTCATTTCTTTATACAAGTCCTGAATAAAAGGAGGTAAGTGATTTAGGGTCCGGATAGACCCAAGGCCTCCGAAATCGCAAACACACGAACCTTAAAAAGGCGGTGCAACATGGAGCTCAGAGGCTGCTAGGAAGGAAGCAGAGACCAGTTCTAGTCCCCTTGAAAGGGGCTTCTCTAAGGTTTTGTTTAATTATAAGGCGTACTATAAGGCTTGTATAAAGTATGGGCCTTAATAATCAGAGAAGGGTTCCTTATTATGGGGCGGTAGCTTTGTTGCCCACCACTTTGTAACGCTCGTGCCTGCTTCCTCAGCAAGGCCAGCACACGGCCTTCCAGGGTTAAAGAAGTTTAGGGCTCCAAACCCTAAACCCTAAAAGCCCTGAAAACCCTGAACCCTAAACCCGAAAAGGTGATTCGGGTGTAGGGATCCACATGGCCATGCGAACGACTACAGGGACTGAAGGAGCCGAAGTAAGCTGCACCCAACAAGATAGGATCCTTCCTGCAAGGGCCTCTAACCCCTTAGCCCGCGATTTTCCTCGGGCATCCATGCCGTAAGGTTTCGGGTTTAGGGTTGAGGGCCCCAAAAAAGACATTCTTAATGAACCCTTCGAGGACCCCTTGAAGAAACCCTGGAATACACCCAAAAGGAACTCGTAAAGGAACTCTTACGAACACACTTTAAAGGACTTTGACAGGAGACCTTGAAGGAACCTAAAACCCTAAACCCTAAACCTAGGAACCGACCTGGGAACTCGGGTGTCCCTCGGTGATCGCAGGACATCTGCCAGAAGCGGCGAAGATATCCTCGGACGCAGGCCTGGGCTCTTGCTGGATCGCCGCTCAAAGGGAAAGCATGTTTTTTGGGAGACAGATACAAAAAAAAAAATATATATATATATACCCGTATACGTATTGTGATGCACATCAACATTGATGTGTTTGTGTGTGTGTACTGTATGTGTATACATGTATGCTTGTATGTGCATACGAAAGGTTCCTTACCCTACACCCCAGAGCCCTCAGCCCTAAACTGTGAAACCTTAACGCCCGAAGCCCTAAACTCTAAACCTGATGCCCGAATCCTAAACCTGAAACCCCAAAGCCCGAAAGCCGAAACCCTAAACCTGAAGCCCTAAACCCTAAACCTGAAACTCCAAACCCAACCTAAGATTCCTGAAGGCTTCAGTGCCCAGAGGCCGGGTACATGCGCTGGTACGGGAAGCCCGGGCGGAAGATCAAGGAGCCGTAGCCGAAGACCGTTCGCACCTCATGGGGTTTAGGGTTGTTTAGGGGTTTGGGGTTTAGGGTTTTGGGGTTTAGGGTTTAGGGTTTAACCCACGGAGGCAAGCGGCTTCTCACTTCCCGACTGCTACACATCACGCAGCTGATCCTGAACAGCACTGCTGTCGCCGCCGAAATCGGCATTCTCCCAGGTGACGACAGATCCATCACCCAGGATTGCAGCAAATGCGCCACAAGAAGCTTGGATCTGCTGCACATCTCGCAACTGCTCCTGTACCGCACTGCTGTCGCCACCATACTCGGGATCACCCCAGGCGACGACAGATCCATCGCGCAGGATTGCAGCAAATGCGTCACGCGAAGCTTGGATCTGCTGTACATCTCGCAGCTGCTCCTGTACCGCACTGCTGTCGCCACCATAGTGGCTGTCGCCCCAGGTGACCACAGATCCATCGCCCTTGATTGCAGCAAATGCCTGATCAGAAGCTTGGATCTGCTGCACATCTCGCAACTGCTCCTGTACCGCTCTGCTGTCACCACCAGAGTAGGCACCACCCCAGGTAACGACAGATCCATCACCCAGGATTGCAGCAAATGCCGCATAAGAAGCTTGGATCTGCTGCACATCGCGCAGATGCTCCTGTACTGCACTGCAGTCTCCACCAAAGCGGGCATCGCCCCAGGTGACGACAGATCCATCACCCAGGATTGCAGCAAATGCGTAATGAGAAGCTTGGATCTGCTGCACATCTCGCAGCTGATCCTGTACCGCACTGCTGTCGCCACCAAAACGGGCAACACCCCAGGTGACCACGGATCCATCAACCAATATTGCAGCAAATGCAGTAGAAGCAGCTTGGATCTGCTGTACATTCTTCAGCTGATGCTGTACCGCACTGCTGAGGACACCACCGCGGAGACCACCCCAGGTGACCACAGATCCATCGCGCAGGATTGCAGCAAACGCCACATCAGCAGCTTGGATGTGCCGCACATCTCGCAGCTGCTCCTGTACCGCACTGCTGTCGCCACCATAGTGGCTGTCGCCCCAGGTGGCAACAGATCCATCGCCCTTGATTGCAGCAAATGCCTGATCAGAAGCTTGGATCTGCTGCACATCTCGCAACTGATCCTGTACCGCACTGCAGTCGCCACCAAAGCGGGCATCGCCCCAGGTGACGACAGATCCGTCACCCAGGATTGCAGCAAATGCCGCGTAAGAAGCTTGGATCTGTTGCACATCTCGCAGCTGATCCTGGACGGCACTGCTGTCGCCACCGCTGTCGGCATTTCCCCAGCAGACCACAGAACCATTACCCAAGAGAGCGGCGAACGCAGAGAAGTCACTGCTTTTGGCAGCTTTAAGCTGGACTTGTTGGTTCACATGCAGGGTGAGCACGTCTCCACTCGTCAACTTCGCTTCTGTGATAGTTTGTGCTCCGCCCAGCACTTCTCCAGAAGAACTCAGCAGCCGCCCTCTATCCGCGCCCAGGGCACTCTGGGCACGTTGCTTCAATGACTCAACAGATGCATCCGCTTCCACTTCCACAGAGGCATGCTTGCCACTCAGCAAATGCACATCAACGCAAATCGACATGATGACTCGTAGGGTGGCCGCTTGATGCAAAATCTAAAGACTACAGCTTACTGCACCATGTGATTGTACTTCTCTACAGTCCCATGCCCTGGGCACGAAACCCTGCAGCCGCAGCCGCATTGAGCCCCAAGGTCGAACTTTCCGGCTCTAAAAAGTCTCAATCCCAACAACATTCTTGCACCAGAAACAAGTTTCAATCCGACTAGCAGATGTCTTGTTCTTCTTCTTGAGGTTTCAGGCTTAGGGTCCGATTACCATCCCTGCCCTCAACCCGAAAGGTTTAGGGTTTCGGGTTTAGGGTTTAGGGTTTCGGGTTTAGGGTTTCGGGTTTAGGGTTTAGGGTTTAGGGTTTAGGGTTTAGGAGCCATGAAGAGGAGCATCTACTGTAGCGTCCAGCCTCTTGGTAGGTGAAAAGCTGCCGCGAGCTGGGATCCACGTCCTGCTGTGCCAGCGGCTGCCGGCGTTTGCACTGTAGTTCTCAACATGCTGGCGTAAAGCTCCTGTTGATACGGTTTAGGGCTTAGGGTTTAGAGTTTAGGCTTTTGACAATGGCGGTGTGCATCACCATCTGTATTCTGAATGTTGATCAGGTTGTACGAAGTACTGGGCGTGGAAACCCTAAACCCCTAAACCCCTACACCCGGAACCCCTACATCCCCTAAACCCTAAAGACCCTAAACCCTCAACCCCTAAACCCCTAAACCCCCAAACCCCCCTAAACCCCTAA
>CAJNJA010081752.1:0-20839 GCA_905231915.1 Symbiodinium necroappetens | reverse complement strand
AGGCTGCTTATCTTCCTCTCCAAGGCTTTGCCAGCTTCCTCGTTGAGCTGCGTAGGCATGAGGTACGGGGCCATCTCCACGACGTGGCTTTCCATCTCGAGATCATACACCGCCTTTGCAGCCTCGAGGCCCAAGAGACCGCCTCCAATCACGGCTGCTCGCTTGGATTTCTTTGCTGCAGCGATGAGTGCTTCAAGATCTTCGATCGTCCTGTACACGAAGACACCTTCAGGGCGAGAAGCTGGGTCATCCGGCCACTGGGGGTTCTTCTTTTCTGGCAAAACGAAGCCGGGAGTTGGTGGAACAAAGCAGAAGCTGCCAGTGCAAAGCACCAGGATGTCGTACTTCAATGAATCTGCATCTTCATCGACAGAGCTTCCACCGTGGCTGACTTTGGAGTACGCAACGGCCTTGTTGTCACGGTCAATACTGGTTGCACGACCATAGACAAGCTTGACATTCTTGCTCTTCAAGTCCTCCTCGCTCCAATACGACAACTTCATCTGGTCATGCTTGTCGCCATCGCAATCCAAGAAGTACTGCGTCAGCATGACGCGATTGTATGCTGGACGAGGCTCCTCGCAAATCACCGTGATTTCGAACCCGGCCTCCCTCTCAGCCAGTTTCTCTATGAAGGAATGACCAATGGGGCCATGTCCAACCACAACGACCTTCTTGCCTGCCATAATCGCAAGCCCTGCGCTCAAAGAGGCGATTACGCTCAGCCTCAGCAACGTTAGCTTTATGTCCACACCTCACCTTGAGCCGTAGCCGGGATTTAGAGATTGTGTGCTCGTTCATCGCAAGCCCGCAGCAAAAAGGTCTGGAGTTTGGGGGTTGTCCCGAATCCGCCTGGCAAGGGCAGCCGCTCACCATACTCGTGGAAGTACTTCGTGGCGTAGGGGCAGCTAAACCTGAGCTTACGGCAATGAAGGGCCCCTGCTCCTCGAGTCCTGGCCCACCCCCCAACTCCATGCTATGCTGCCAGGAGGCATCTCACCAAGAACCACCAGCCTGGGAAACTGCGACGCCAAAACAAAACCCGGGCCCCTGGCCCTCCAGCCGAGCTCGGGACTCGGCGCCCTTCTTCGCCTTCAGCTGCAAGTTCGATGCAACAAACAGATACTATAACTGTATGTGTATCTATCTATCTATCTATCTATCTATCTATCTATGTACAGATAGATAGATAGATAGATAGATAGACAGGTAGATATATAGATAGATAGATAGATAGATAGATAGACAAATAGACAGATAGATAGATAGATAGATAGATAGACAGATAGACAGATAGATACTCTAGGTCTCTATGTATGTGTGTATGTGTATGTGTATATCATATACATAATAATTTAATATTAATATATATATATATATATATCGTGTGTGCGTGTGTGTGTGTGGGGTTGTGTGTGTGTGCGCGTTTTGCGCAGCATTCCCGTATGTGAAAGCCATTGTTGCAGTCACAGTCTCGGCTTCTTCAATGGCTGCTTTCGCATTGGCCAGGCTCTCCTTCTTGTCATGGCCTTGTCTGACCCAACTTCTCATTGGATGCGGCACAGCCCAACCTGGGCATCCTGAGGCTCGCGCTGACGCCAGTCCTCGGCGCACGATGAACACACGAAGCCATCGAAACCGCTGCAGCAAACTGGATGAGAAGCGAACTGGCAGAGACCAATCTTGAATTTCGCGTTCGAGCCTGTTCGGGGGCGACCGGAATGGCCAGAAGCTCCGAATTCAGGCAGCCATCGATGTCTGCGAAACTTCCATCGATCGCACCTACAGCCTGCGAGGAAGGATAGCCACCGGCACCTCAACAGTCTTGACAGGACAAGGTTAGCAGATCGTCTCTGGGCAACTCTGAGGCACGTGCTCGCCATCGCTATCGACCCGATCGATGCAAAGGCACGAAGGGTCCAGAACTTACCGGTCCCGGGCCTGATTCAAGTGTGCTATAAGGGTGTACAAAACGAGCATAGCATATAGCACATAGCATAGCATTTATAGCATAGCATATAGTATAGCACATAGCATAGCATATAGCATAGCATATAGTATAGCACATAGCATAGCATATAGCATAGCATATAGTATAGCATATAGCATGGCATCTGCAAGTCAAGGTTCCCTGAGCCTGGGTTTCACCACGTGAGGTGCGGGCAAACGAACCAAGCGGCTCAGGCCAGGCTGGACCTTGCATGGATCCACTGTCGCTAAGGATCTACTTACACCATGCCCCCGGCTTACTGTAATTAAGGTGCCTGCAACACGTGAGGCCCCCGCGAGAGACCCTAACATCGAGAGGAGCCGAAACGCTGCAGGGGTTTCAAACACTGCACCCAAATTCTCAACAAGCGTTGGCTCCCTTGGCGCAGCCAGGGCAGAGAATCAGCCTGCTGAACGCCGCTGTCATAGCCTGGCGGCTTCTGAACCTGCAGTGCTCGTCCACGCCACCCACATCCACTAGCAGCATCCACTCTCGCGAAAATACGCAAGGAGCCTGAGGATCACTGACGAGGATGATCTTGTTCCTCACATGGCCGCAAACAGCGACTGCACTCCTAGTTCTGCCATGATACCACCTTAGCTCGAGGCATTGTGCGTGCGAAGTCCAAATTAGCTTCTCGCACGAGCTCGTGGCAGAAATTTTCCGGCCTGAACGCTGGTCAAGATTGCGATGATATTATCCATGTGGTCGCAATCTTGGCCGCTCACACATCCTTCAAACTTGATGAATTCTTGGCCAACTCCATAACCTAAGTCGATTTGCGCCCGCGCGAAACTTCCTGTGGAACTCTTCGAATTCTGAGCTACGCACCCTGATGACCTGGGGCCATGTCGTGAAGCCACACGATACTAGAAGATTGCTGAAACCATCTCTGCCACTAGAATCTGTCAGCAGAACTCACTGTCTAAACTGTTTCAGAACCCTAGCACACTTGCGAACTACCCAGGTTCACTGGCGAGCCATCGGAGTTGAGCATGCAGTGCAGATATGTCCAGATGCCTGATCGTCGTCAAGGGTCTGGATGTCGTCAACTGGCATGTTGTCTACCTCGCATCTTCTTTCGGAGATCACTGAACCACCAGAGAGCGGCAGACCTGCGCCCCCCTCATTGAATCCTGCAGAGACCATGCAAAGGCTGATCCCAGATAAGGACCAGACGAAAAAGTTTAGCCGTATTCTCGCTTGGGCCTGAAGCGAACGCCGGCTGGGAGCAGATTCATACCCCCATCTCAAAACGGAACAGCGGATGCCTTCTGAAGAGCTTGAAAGGCATAGAGGATGCGGTCGGCAAACACCTGAAAGGACGCCGATGACAACGAATCCCGGCTGGTACAACGTAATCGTGATATAGACAGTGTGAAATAAGTAGAACATGTTGAACATACCGTGCTGTTTCGGGGGCCTAAAAAGGGACCAAAATTTAGAGAACTACCCATGTTGCGTTTCGACTCACACACACGCACAGGGCATGCACGGATTCCAGACAAACCCCTAAGAGCGAAGATATTGGGCTTAGCGTTTAAGGTCGCGCACTCGCTCGCCGCAGGCACGGATATTGACAGAAAGTCTCAGATCAGGGAGTGTAAGGCTGCCCGTTCAGAATATAGGGGCATTGATAAGTAGGATAGGGGCTTGGGGTGTATGTTATTACAGCTTTGATAAGGAAGCCCCCAAGAAATTTGCGCTTTTTGGGGCCCGGACCTCCGGGTCCTCACCTTGGATCACTATTCTCAGTCGGCCAACCGACTCCAAATCCTCGATCCGAGCGCTGGGGAGGACAGTAGGGTCTGAGTAATTCGAGTGGATGATGAAACGGGGGTAGTTCTCTAAGTTAGGATCCCAACATAGAACCACTGCCGATGATAGAAATCCTGCATTACCTTAAGGACCCTAACCTATGGGAATTATGGCATACTCCTTATTGTGGGTAATGTGGGATGTATATCATCCACCGTATCCATATGGGGCTGCAAGGTCCTTCTCGGGGCTGGAAGCCCAGCGCACCAAGAACTCTTTGGTGCCTTTTCCATCTTTCAGGTCCTCCAAAGCAAGAGGAGCGCCAACCAATCTGCCAACTATGTATTGTAAGCAGTGTTCGCATAATTAGATATACATACATATAAGATGCGTATATATATATATATAAATACATACACAAACGCACACACACACACACATATATATATATATATTATATATATATATATAATATATATATATATATATATTACATACATTTAATGAGATATCATGATCAAGCACACACAGTGAGCAGCAGCAGTGCAAGCAATCCTTGAGGCCCTCCACTGTACAGTCCTGCCAATGAGTGCTGCGGAGATGCCATATCACATGGCATGAGGTGCAGTATAGCGCGGTCCTCCCAGACAGAGCCCTTTGTCTCATAGATGCGCAAGGCCTTGGCCTCTGTTTGCCCAAGCCCACAGCCAAAGCCAAGGCAGAAAGCAGAAAACATCTTGGTGCCTGCAAGGGAAGGAAGCTTCCATCGGGTTGCTGGCCAAGCCTGGACGACAAAAGCTTCACAGACATGTGGCTCAAAAGCAGGTGTTCCCATGTCAAGGGCATGGCTCCAGCCATTGCTCCGGCATACGGATATCAAACTCTGTGTTGTTGAAGTCGTCCAGCTGCAGCCAAAACCTGAAGCAAGGTGGCAGAGTCATGAGACATATTGCCAGAGTGTCTCGGATCCCCTCCATGCTCAGCAGCACACTCGCGATCCCAGTCAGGAGTAAAGTTGCAGCCTCGCTCCTCTAGTAGAGCAACGACCTGGAACTCATGGAACTTTCAGACAGCCATCCCCAAGCACATCCAGGTTCCTTCCGGTCTCTTCGGCATCTGCCTCTTTCGGCCTATCCTAAGACCGGAATACCCGAAACCCCCAATCCCTACTGACCCTCATAATCCCAAACCTGGGCTCTTGCTAAAGGAGCTCTGCTTTCCTGACTTCTGCAAGTGAAGGTTTTAGGGTCCCTGACCCCCCAACCCCTAAACCCTAAACCCCTAGACCCCTAAACCCTAACCCCAAACCCCTGAACCCTAAAACCCCTAAACCCCAACCCTAAAACCCCTGACCCCCTAGACCCTGAAACCCCTAAGTCCCAAAAAGGCCGGCTGCTGAGCTGTAAGGCTCCGGCATCCAGAGCTTCGAACCACTTCCTCCGGCGCTCCACGGTGACTTTCCGGGGTCGGTCACCCGGCCGATGGGCGTAGACTTCGATCACCTCTTCGGGATTTGGGGATTTTGTTGGTAGCTTGGCACACTTCTCGGCTCTTGGTGCGTGTCATCCTTGCGAAGGGGGCCACGCTAGTCTTCAACTTCTCCATATGGCTTCGGGCGGGCTTCGAGTTTCGGTTTTCGGGCCCGGCAGTAGGGCCTTGGGCTCCACATCCTGCGTCGTTCTTCGAGGCGTCTTGGGGGTTGCCTGACAAGCCAGGAACTGGCGCGGCAGTGCAGCCAGAGGCTCTTCGCAGTGCGTCGGCCTCCTGTGCCTTTGCCCGCAACCTCTCGGAAAGGCTAAAGCTCGTGGCACTTGCGGACCTCAGAGGTAACTCGAAAACGTGGATAGAACGTGACCAGGGCTCTCCCCATAGGTCTCAGAGACTGTTCTGCTTCAGGGCCGCACTTTCGCAAGGTGCTGGAGCAGGTGCCCAAGTCTTCCGGTCCTAGCTTGCAGGAGTCCACCTCCTGGCGCCTCGCAGGATTCCACAGCGCCTTTCTGTTTGAGTTTGTGAAGTCTCCAAAAAACTGGTGGCCTGTGCGGCTTCACGACCTCGGACAGGATACCTCGCTGCCTCAAAGCACGGGGAAGTTGGGGCCAGGAAGCCGCAGAGCTCCCTTTTTTTGTCCCCTGGCCTGAAGCCGGAGGCAGTGTAGAATCCTTGGGCGGAGCTGCCCATGGTCTGCCGGCCGCCTTGCAGCGTCTTTGGGTCGACAAGAGGGCCCAAGCATTGGGACTTGGGTTTTTCAAAGTCTTCGACGCAGATCCGCAAGAACGAGCTCACAGCCTTTTTCCCCACGATTTGCAGTGTGCCAGCGTGGCTTCTTGGCAAGAGACTACAGGTGCAAGCCTCTGTGCAATCTAAGTGCAGGACTCCAAGCCCGTGCGCCACTACTGAATTCTGGAACCCCACACGATCAACGACATGCGGGCACTTTCAGCTGAATCGAGAGAGGATGGGGAATTGGGCAGAATGTGTGGCACGCCATGCATGAACACTTCATTCAGTTCCGGCGTGAAGGCAAAGACATCCCCGTTGCCCTGAGGGAAGGACATGGTCACACCTGACCTCACGTGCATCAGCGTCAGCTCACGAACTGCCCCAAAGGATGCGCCCACCGTGAGCTGGGGAACCCCTTCAGAGTCCCGGCCCCGGTCATAGTGCAAGGGCTTGTAGTCTTGTTGCGACCGATACAAGTTCAGTCGAACAGCCGAAGCTTTGATACCGAAGGCCTTCTCCATTCGGCGGACAAGCTGTGCTCGCAGGCTACGATCGAAGGAAGGAATCCCGGATTCAAACTGCAAGCCTAAGTGTCGAGCTCCATGCCACTCGGACATGGCTTTCTCTTCAGCTTCCAACTCAGTCTGAAGTCGTTCCATGACACCTCTGTCCTCATGGGGGCATAGAAATGCCGGCAGGAAGAAGGCATCCTCCCCATGTAAAATTGGAACTCCTGAGGATGACAGCCTCGGTGGACTAGTGGAGACACGTATAGACGGCTTCCACCATCCACAACGCTCCCATGCGCACCAACATTCCTGGCAGAAAAGTTGGCCACGCTCTGAGAACACGCGATCGGTCACGACTTCCTGGCCCCCGCATGAGTGGCAAGTCATGCTTGAAATTCCGAGGACTGCGGAAGGACGCCAAGTATCTTGCTCAGGATCCATGGCCGGTGGAGCATCTTCCTCCTTGTATTCTAATCGCATCAGGTCCGGGTCCGGGGTCACACCCGCCTGACAAAGCCTCGAAGCACGCATCAGCCAGATGCCGGGGAAGCACTGCAGCTGGTCGCGCAACATAATGCGAGTTGGTGGTCGCTGGTGCCTCTTGCCCAGGAACTTAGTTTTGATCTCTCGCACTGGGGTAACATGTGTCCTGCATGCTTCCTTTTTGCTGATTGCTTTAGGTGCTCGCTGCCTTGCTGCCAGGGCGTCGTGCAACTACCAAGAAATTTCAACTGGTCCGCTAGTCTGTGACTCGGACAGCATCCTGCCCTCTACTTGTAGCTACTACTTGACAAGGAAGCGCGGCCAATCACCACTTCCCAGGCAACAGACCAAGCCGCACATGAACAGGCACATCTGGCAGGATCTTCAGGGGCCTGTCAAAGAAGGTAGGGATCCCGAGTGGCCCATCTGCCTGGCCAAGGTAGAGAAGGCAGAAGATGCCAGAACCCAATGACTCCAGGCTACCGCTTCTCCAAACTCGGGCGGGCTGACTTCTTCGACACCAGGGTCCTTTTCCCGCCGATGCTTTTGAACTCGGCCACCTGTCACGGAGTCAGAGGCCACGAGCCTGCCAGGAAAGAAAGCCAATACCAGGCCTTGCTGGCATCCTCCATGGCAGCTTCGCCCTTCGCGCACCGCAAAAGGCCTCGGAGATCGGGGGCATCGACAGAACGCCGAAGGATCCAAGGCGAGGCCGAGGCTGCCACGCTTCGCACGTGCTGTCCTCTCCCCCTCGAGGTCCAAAGCAGGGGAGGGAGCTTCGGGGCCTGTGAGCCCTGCGTAGGGCCACACGAAGGTTCATGCGACTCACTTCAGGTCGGCAGGGAACAGGCATGTTGCAGATAATGCATGCCACTAAGCCACGCGGCACAAGCGTCTTTTTGGCTCTCTGCGCTTTCTGCCTCCTGCGGTGTGAAACCGGGTGAGGCTTGGCGGAGGGCAGCGGCATGCCTTGGCTGTGCGTGTCCGAAGCCTACCTGTAACCGAAAAGACCTACCGTTTTAAGGAACTATATATAGAAACCATAATAAGGAACCCTAAAAAGGTAGGTCTTTTCGGTTACAGGTAAGCCCTAAGAGCTGCTTTTTCGCTAGGCGGCGGAGGATCCGCAAGCCGGATCCCTTCTTCGCCTTCGGCACCGCCAGGAAGGCCTCGGTCTCAGCACTAGAAAGGACTCCCCGTTCAAACGGAACCAGAAGACAAGGCAGATGAAATATTGTGGTTTGGGTAATATGATTCGAATATATACTGTTAGCGAGAATACGTGCCGTCACATAAGCCAGAATGCGTACTATTTATAACAGCTGCTGTCATATACACGATGTATGAAAATCTATATATACTCTATTGTCTACTACAATATACACACATATAGAGAGAGAGAGAGAGATTGTGTTAATGTTCTGAATTTGTACAATAAGATGCATTGAAAGATACACGTTGTATTCGAATTTATACTACCATAATTCGAACCTATACCCCAATAAGCGCTACAAAATATTATATATTCCTACGAGACTGTTCTATTAGAAAAGCTGCGAGGCTGGCTTTGGTGTTGTCTTTGCTCGCAATTTGGATCTCCTCCCTTCTCGGAGCCGATGTCGTGAGGCGCCTTGGGGTTTCGCGTTTCAGGTGGGTGAAACAGAGTTTTGGCCACTTGAGGGCCTCAATGCCTTAAAAGGTTTTAATTCTTTAGGTTGGTCGGAGTGTTGGCAGTGCGTGCCTCTTGCGCTTCCTGCGGCTCTGCTCGGGCTGAGGATCGGCGTCGCCAGGGCCATGTACGAGATTCTCGAGTCGGTCCAGTCGGCACAGGAAGAACCCTCGACACTTGTGGGTGACAGGATCCGACCTTAAGCAATTTTTGGCCCAGCTCGGCAAGGGCTTTCCTGTCGCAGGCTTGAGAGGCGCATTTTGCCACCAGGGCAGTGCCTCCACCACCTCAAACCCGGGGTAGCGGCACAACACCTCCTCCACGACGTCCTCATTCTCCAAGCGAAGCGTGGAGCAGGTAGAGTAAACCACTGTCCTTGTCTGAAGGAAACATCACTCATGCCTCCGTCGCCCTCGCCACTGACCCAAGGCCCCCTGGCCCGAAGGCCTACCCAACAGCAGTCTTTCTTTCTTTCGCCAGAACTACGGTGTAGGGGTAATCCGCCCACACCATAGCCCTACATCTCTTGCTTGCTTGGGGTTGGGGGCAACCCCTCCACGGTCCGAGATCGAAGGTCGGAGCAACCCCTTCCAGGGTTGAGCACACTCGTGTTCCCGGACCATCCCCCGACAACACCCCTCCCACACCGATGCCGACAACGGTTCAGCTCTCATGACTGCACTTCCATACGGTGCTCAAGAAACTTGCAGGGCTTAGTGTTGCAGCTCAACCACGTTCGGAACACAACAGACCAGATAACATCCTAGAGTCCTCGAATTCTCTCCATTCTACCGAACGAGCTCCACTCTTTCGGCTTGGTAGAAACACTGTGCTATACCCCCACTTGACCCGCCTCCCCACCTTATCCCGAACAGAAACCTTGCGCGACACTGCCTTCACCTTCCCACCCCGTCCCTGACTTGATCTTATTCCCCAGGGCATAAGGACTGTCAAGGTCCCCCGGCCGCTAAGCCCCCCATCTGTTACCCGGCTTTGAGGGGACAGTGAAAAGCAGGCGGCTATCAGTTAAACAAGACGTTGTTGTATTTTAGTTTGGAAACGAGCTTGCTCAGGTTGAACTTCGGGGCAAAGCCAAAGCACAGTCGGTCGAATTTAGCTTCCCCTGCGAGAAAAGCAACTAGTAGCATTCGGCGAGGTAGATCGACGCTGGCTCGGTTCCCATCAAGGCTCTGACTGCGTTTCGCAGACAGGTTACAAGTCACATCACAAATCTTCACATGTGGATAAGCAAGTCTTCCGGGGTTCCATTTCCCAAGAAGTTTATCGGGCTTGGAGAAACATCGGATCATAGGGGTAGCCGGAGCTACCGTTGAAAAGCTCAGGCAGCGCGGGGTGGCAGGCTCCCCGGACTAAGGAGCGAGAAAACTTCTGGGTTTGGAGGTAAGGAGGAAGCTTTCAGCAGAACCTGGAGATCCGAAGACGAGGAAGAACCAACGGACGTTCTGGAGTTCTGGCACAAACGGGGGAATGCCCTCCTAACGTCACCAAGTATGTTTTGGGATGACGACGACCTGACCTCGGAAGCGACTTTCTGGTGGGGGAGGTTTGCTCCCTTCCCCTGAATTCAGCGCAATGGGTTGGAAGCAGGGGCTAGGGGGAAGATGAAGCGCCCAGCTCAGTACTCCCACACATTGGGGGACAAGCCACAGTCACGCCAGGATCGCGAGCCCAACAATGTCTTCTGACCCGAGGGTTTTCGGGGGACGCTGCAAAGAGGCCTGGAAGATAGCAAGCAAACTGCGGTACCGTGAGCAGGGAAAGAAACGACGAAGGGCAAAGGCCACTCCCACCAGTGCACCCTCGAGTGATGGGGGAGACGCTGACAGCGCAGTGTGCACGGGTCGGGTCCTCTCCCGCTCTGTCACTTACATTCCCAGCTTCATGGTATTCTGTCGATGTCACCATCTGAACCCGAGCATTCCCTCGTGTTCGGTTCACCCCTGGGTCAAGCCTGATCTGACGCTCCCGCGCAAGCCCTGGAAGCTCCACCCAAAGCATCCATGAAATCACGCTTCGTAGTCCCTTGTCCCGCGGCATGTTGTCAAACGAGTGTTACTTTAGTGGTAGATTTCTACACGCACAGACAAAAGAATCGACACATCGAAACTCCGCCGAGGCTCCTCGCTTTGGGAAAGCTGAGCGCATGCGACAGGATGCGCTTCTGGAAAGCAGCCAGACGCTGCACCCTCCGAGATGTCCCAGTTTCGGCAGTCGCATCGATCAAGTGGTGCTCCGGCAGGCCCGATCCGGAACAGCTCGGATCAACAATGAGCACATCGACCTGATTCCATGGGGGAAGCGCTGGATTTGTGTCGAGGAAATCGCCGACATGCACATCTACCTCGACTCCCTCCGCCCCAGTGGCACCGGCCCAGCAACGCCCTCGTATCTGCGACCCCCATTTCAAGACCGAGGCCTTGCTCTTTGCTTCCGGTCCATGTCTTCCCTTACGCTTTTTTGGACTCTTCTCTGCAAAGCCAACTAAGAGCCGCAAGCGCTTCAGGAGGGCTGCCGCACGTTTGGGATCCCTCTCGAAGGCAGCCAAGCGCCCCTGCGCGTGAAGCAGCTCGATGGCATGAGCCGTTTTGCTACCAGGGGCTGCACAGGAGTCCAGGACGAAGCTGCCAGGGACCAAGCCTGCCGCCAGGGCCGAGAGGCAGCTGCTCCGATCTTGCAAAACCAGTGCTCCGCTCTCCACTTCCGGAAGCTCCCGGAGCCATCTCCGCGAGTCCGCCGGCAGCCGTAGGACGTTGGGCACCACAGCGTCCACCTCCACGCGCGTCGCCTCACTGTGCTTCGGCTCGGATCCGGCGGCCCTCCTCAGCGCCTTCGTCAGACGTTTTTTCAGGATCTCGAGGTCCTCCGCCAGCTGCAGCCGGTTCACACGGACGTAGCGCGGCAAGGAGGAGAAAGCCTCTCTCTGTTCCGAAAGGACCTCACTATGCTGGCTCGACTTCTTGAAAGCCGTCCACAGCTCCGCTGCGTGGCCCTCCAATTCTCGTCGCAGCTTTCCTCCTCCTCGCAGCCCATGCCCCAGAAGTAGCTCGTAGGCCATAACCAGCATCATGCCATGAGAATGGTGATCCAGGCCAACAAACTCGAGGGCTTCAGCTATAGCCGCCTTGTTTGACAACGTACACGAGGAGAGCTTGCAGACTGCCCGTGGGTCCGAAGAAAGCTGCTGGGCGTAGAGGGCTGCCTTCGGAAACACTTCGAAAGAGCTCCCCACAGCATGCTGGAACTCAAGAGCTGAGAATCAAACTTCTTCTCTTACCGTCGATCGCACCCATTGATTGAGGGAAACAGAAGCGAGAAGCTGCACTCAGGGCATCATAAACTTAAGAAGGCTCTGATACCTTCGCATGCCCAAAAGGAACACCACATTTCTAAACCCTTAGTAAACACGGGTAGTTCTCAAAATTAGGGTCCCTGATGGTGATCCAGACCGCTAGGACACATCAGCCTTCAGGCCGGATCGGCCGGACAGCACATCGTCCACAACCCGACCGGCTTCCAAGTAGATTTTGGCCATGGCATACAAAGGTCCTACATGACCCTATGACCCTATGACACTCTTTGAGTGATCAAGATTGACCACTTGGAGGCACTGCAGGCTTGACATGGTTGCACCAAACACAAACGTGGTGCCGATCCGCAATCCTTGGCATCCCATACTTTGCCGTTGCTGCAGGGCTCGTCACTCGAGCCACCGGGGGAGCTACAAACAGACGCGTTCCGATCAGAGCCAGCGGAAGCCCCGGCCCCGCGGCATTGGTTGATGCGCCAGGTCGGCACTTTTTCGGAAGAGGCCCCCCAAGTCGAAAGACTTCCAGTGAGGATTGCCTCCCGCCCCCCGGGCGCGATGGTCCTTCTCTTAGCCTGGCGATGGTGCAGGCTAAAGACATGCACCGAATTAGGCTGCGCAGCTGTGGGCGACTGGCGTCGAACTCTCTTTGAGAGTGAAGAAAGCATCACCCTAAAATGCCGGCAGAAAAGACCCTGCACTTGAGTAAACGAATTTGGGACTCCTGAACTTGAGGCTTGGAGACCCCTCTTGCATTGAATGGAAGAGGTTGCCCTCCCCTTCTGAACGGGCCTGAGATTTCTCACCTTGTCGCTCTCAAATTGGTCGGTTGAATCGGAAACTGCAATTGCGACTGCAGGCTCTCACGCTGGGAGGGTCGACTGCCACTGCCCCTCCGTCGAGTTCGCATATCCTCCAAAATCTCCAGGACGTCTCTCCTCAGCTACCAGTCTTGATGCGTCCACAGATGTTGGATTAAACACGGCAGGGTGCGTCTTGTTCAGGATATCTTTGACGTCCATCTGCATGACCTGTCGGCCACAAAAGCTTAGGATCCTATTTCCGCCTTTTCAGCCTCCAAATTTCAGCCTCCCTCAAAAATATGCGGGCACCTGCGTATGGAGCGTGGTCGCCTCGCCAGACAATCGGTAGCAGCCGGAAACAAACTCGTCAATGTTGACGCCATCCGAGCCATCGCCTGAGAGATGAAGAGATACTGAGAGAGCCAGGGGTCACTGAGAGCCCGGTCTCTCTCCTCTCCGATATACATACCTATATACCTATTTTGCAAGGCATCTCCAATACATAGTCAATACATCCAATACATGTCTCTCTCTATCTTCCAGCCTCAGGACCAAGTCTCGCCTTTTTACTTTGTTGCGCGCCAGATTCGAGATGTCGAGGGGCTGTCCAGAAGGCGGAAGAGGGTCTTGGCATCGCTTACGTCCAGCTTCAACGTGTTGAAGTAGGCGATGACAG
This sequence comes from Symbiodinium necroappetens, assembly GCA_905231915.1. Taxonomy (NCBI): domain Eukaryota; class Dinophyceae; order Suessiales; family Symbiodiniaceae; genus Symbiodinium; species Symbiodinium necroappetens. Next base: position 7,406 of record CAJNJA010081752.1, on the reverse strand, counting down.
CCTCGTGGTTCCTGAAGGAATCGGAGCTAGTTTTTAGGGGGTCGCAATGATATAGGGTTTTAAGGGCTTGTTCTTGGGCTCCGGGATTGGCTCTTTCTTGAGCCACAGCACGAACACAAGACAGATGCCCGAGCTGGCTGCTGCCGGATTACAGCTGGCTTTCGAACTCCTGCTGTGTAACGGTGCCATCACCACTGGAATCGAGCTCGCTGAAAACATCCCTGATCCAATTCATGCCTGAGCTTGGAACGGGCAGACATATAACAATGCTAAAAATCAGAAGAAGACGAGGAAAAATAATAATAGTAATAATAATAATAATGGCGATAACAAGAAGAACGATAACAACAATGCCTCCGCAAGTTGGCTTGCAGCTGGGCGGCGCAGCCTCTTGTTCCGCAGCTCCTCCTGAACCGCCAGCTCCTTGTCCGACTGGTTCTTCTCGATCGCCGTGTCGACGAAAACGCCTGCAAAGTAAGCGCAGGGACTCGTTTAGACTTCGTGCAAGAGCCCAAAACAGCACGAAACGCCCCTGCCTGTCACGACATTGAGAACTGCGAACAGAGCAAAAGTCACGAAGAAAAGGAATAGACACCTCGACCGCAGGGCGTGTTCATGTGCATTGAAGGCCAGTGACTGGATTGTAGAAGCTAGCACTTGCTTTGGCTGCAATCGGGCGCCGAATCTGGACTCCGAGATGGACGCAGGTACAGATCATGTTCAGGGGCATCCTCGCAGTGTCCCTTGAATAAAAAGTCCTAGGGGCTGGTATGGCCAGGGCAGCATTTCCAGGACGTGGAAGTACCTTGTCGAGAAGAATGCTCTCAGAGTCACAAGGCGAAGTTGGGACACAACTGCAGCGCAGAACATAGATTCGACATGTATGAAGAAACACTGATCAATGAGCAGAATGTTGATCCGCTTGAAGTGTCCCTGTATCATTGAGCCCACCCATTTGGCCATGTGACACTGTCCAGTCTTCTCCTCCGGACATGGAGCTGTAGAGTGTCAAAATGGAGCTGGACAGCGACCCAAAGTACCTCGACAATGGCACTTCATGAGCCATACACTTCACGAAAGCACCATGAATCTATCTTCCACTCCTAGTACACAGGGGGAACTTCTTGAGGTCTTCAGCGCCGGCTGCATCCCTCGGCAACGATTCGAGCTCCATCGTCACCTTTGCACGTCTGGCATGGCCAATTCGACTGGCGCCCTTTTTTTGAACCCAGACTCTGCTGATCAGCTGGGCAATGCAGGGAAACAGCACTGCGCGATTTCACACAATCCTGAATCAGACGAAGTCACAAAAACAGTCACCATTTCAAGTCTCCTGACACCTGTGTGCAGGTATAATTGCACGACGAGAAAGTGGCTGGTCTCCCTGAAACACAAACCTGGAATAGTGTAGGATCTAAAGTCTAAAGGAGTGCCCTCCTGTACCTGACACGGACTGCAAGCAGGCCACTGCGCTGGTGAAGGTGATTCCAAAAACCTGTTGCGGCAGAGGGCAATTATTTACAGCTTCAGGAGCCAGTGTCCAACGTAATTGCAGGCTGGCGGCGTAAAGCATGACACAGAGCACCAGGACGACCCAAAGCAAGTTTCTGGCCTCAAGAGTCCAGTTCTTCTCCGCTCTGAGCCGACTGGCAGGAGATAGAAGGCTTCTTATTGCTGACGGGCATCCGAGCTGACAATCGAAGCCACCATCAGACGGAGTTCTCGAAAAGCCTGCATGTAAGTTCTGTCGCCCTTGGAACTCTTGCTTTCTTCCTCCAGCCTTCAGGACTCGGATTACCTAAGCTCACTTGCAAGGCCGCGCGGCGAAATGCTGAAAACTGAAAGTTGACGTGAAGCTGCCCTGGCTATGCGGACCACACGCAGCACGCGGATCATCCTCACCACCTGGGCTGGCAAGATTGCATGATGGTGCCGGGCTCATCCTCTCGCTGAAACGATGCGAAGGCTAAGACAGGGGCCGAAAAGTTCGTCATCAAGGCTCCAGTCTCAGATCCTGCAAGAACCAGCGTCTCGGTGACCACCTCCATGCAGCCGATAGCCACGACGAATATGTCCAGCAGGTTCCACGACATTTCCTCGACAGGGCGACGATTCTCAGGACATCTGTGTAGCACCCAAGGCTGCCAGCAGCGCACGGCAGCAATGCCACAGAGGTGCTTCGCTGCAAATGAAGAACAGGAACCCATCTGCAAGCCAGCGCATGACCAGGTCCAGAAAGAACGCCACAAAGAACATGATCTGTGCTACCTCACAACGAAACTGGACAATCTGGGGCAAGCACAGCCCACACAGGCTAGTTTGCGATCCCCAGCACCTACCCTCCACAGAAGATGCCGCCAAGTTGCATAAAAGAACGTGCGCTCAAATCCCTGATCATCTGTGTTGACGGTCTGGGCCAGGTGTTCCTCGGCTGGCAGAGGGAAGCACCCAAAAGAATCATCTAGCATCCGAAAGAGGGCAACGCATGATGCACAAAAAATGTAAGTTCGCCGAGACTCTGTCTGCCAACCAACGAACATAGCGTTCACTAAAATCAGCACAGCACCTCGGTCACGAGGATCTGGATTGAAGTCCAAACCAAAGGCTATGCACAAGCGCACACGAAAATGCATCACAGCAGGGCTTCAACTCGATGCTCCAATGTAGGGGACTAAGTGGCTCGGCTAGCAGTACTCTGAGACTTTCCGAATATATATATATATATATATTTATTTATTTATTTATTTATTTACGGTTCGTCGAGCGCCTCTGCTTCTTTGAAACCTAGGCCCAGACTCCAATGAAGGGCCTGGAAACCAGGAGCTATCATCCCAGCCACAGGTTCTCAGTAGGGAATCATGGATCCCTATGATAGTCCTTTAAGGTCCCCGACAGTAGTCCCAATGACCCTTTCCCCCATTCCCTGCTGAAAGCCAGTCAGTCTACCCGTCTGTCTATCTAGCTATCCATCTGTCTGTCTCTGTGTACACACAGATGACAAATAAAACCCAGAAGTAGACCTAGATAAGCAGACAATAGGTGCGTGTATGTGTGAACACACATATTCATAGGTATGCATCTGTGAGATATATATATATATATATCTGTGTGTATATATATATGTATATACATATATGTTCATAGACATCCCGGGCGAGCTTATTGCTCAAGCCAGGCGGCTGTACATCTCATAGCCGGTGCTGTAAACGCAGTTCTGCAACCACGACTGGTGAACTTCTTCATCATCTGTAGTCCTCACACCATGAAGGACTTGACAGTCGACGCAAGACGTTAGTACCACCTGCTTGCAGACGACAGTACATCCGTGTATCCCTCAATAACTGTAGGAATAATAGTAGTAATAGTAATCATAATAACAATAATGGTAATATAACACTGGACCAATGTCTCAGCCAGCGGGCTTGATGATCTTCCTGCGGGTTGGAGCTCTGGCTTTCTTCCTGCAGACATATGGGAGTTTCCGAAAATAGGGGACCCTAATATAGTTCCCTAAATAGTAGGATCCTTATTACAAGGACCCCAAAATAAGGTACTCCAGAAGCTGCACCAAGGAGGAGGTGGCGTCGGAGGTGACATCTCTTCAAACATAGGCATACAGCATGGCTTCGGGAAAACCCACACCTTCTTGGAAAAGCGAAACTATCCAGCACAAGCACACGTCTGCCTGAAGTCCGTTTTTGAAGACGACCTCTGCAAATATGTTTGGCATGAACACCGCAAACTTCATGCAAAGGATGCAGATATTGCTGCTCTGAGGTTCAGGCCTGCGGGAAGCTCCGGAAACCTCCGCTCGGCTGTCTCACAAAATCTGACCCATACGTCACGCATCCCCTCGTGTGCCAAAGTGGTACAATGGAAACTGGGTGCCTTTCTCATGAAATCCCAGCGGCTTTGGACGACGCGCTCGAGGACGATGGAGAGGATGGCTCTGACGCAGAGTCTTTGCTTGCTGCTCTCGAGGGCGGCGCTGGTTCTTCCGCGAGAGGCATGACCGGCACGAAGTTGTTCTGTATGGTGGTCTGGGCCTCAGGCTTCGGGACATGTCCTCAAGTGGAGCCTGCTATGCTCGAAGCTTGCAGCGGATGCTCACACTCAGAAACGCTTCGGACGACGGATGCGCTTTCACGAGAGAGACATCTGCCGGGCAGCATCATCGCCACCGGTAACCATGCCTGTCAGCGCAAAACTTCCGGAAGCCTCACAGATTCGTCCGACATCGGGCCTGGGACATCTGGAGTCTCCGTCACCTCAAGGCCGGGCTGTTGGGAGCTCCAGGTGCCTATGGGCCTCGATTCCGCCGGGGAGGGCAGGGAGGCACGCGCGCCTCGCTCTGAAGAGACCCACGCTTCAAGGTCGTCGACGCCTCCTCTGCCTCTCCAGGCCTCGGGAATGGGCTCTCATTTCTAGGACTTTCGCAGGTCCGAGGGGGAGTGTGGACTCGTTTCACTTTAACTACACTCTGTGTGGGGACCGCCAAATGATCGCACCCTAATCGAAACGGCTGCCTACTCGTCAAATGATCAAAACAACGACGGAGACCATCTTCTACAACAGCTAACATCAACAAACTTCCGTCAGTAGAAAGCTGCACGATGCCTCAAGTCCTCGAGAGAGAGAGAGAGAGGATGCCTCAAGTCCTCTCTCTCTCTCTCTAAAGGATCCCTGGTTTTCGATGAGCACCACACTTTCAGACGATGCAGAACACCCTGAACCACCACCCCCCTAGTCTAGTCAAGGCGAGGAGCCGCAGGCTGCGCTGCAGGCGCTCTAAGACCATCTGTAGCTCCAAAGCATGCCTCCTCGGTCTGACTTGCATTTTTGCCTCCACAACGCAGGACATTTTACAGCGGCATAGAGTTTTGGGCCCAGAAGCCACCAATGCCCGAGTACAGTCTCTCTGATGAAAGGTTGCGAAGGCTCTGTGTCAATGAAGAGATCTCGGCAGCGACACCGTCTACGATGGCAAGATCGACCGGCGCCATCCTCCACGCAAGTTGGGCAAGAAAACAGCTGCATGCTGCAACTGGATGCGGACAGGCCAAACTTTCCTTGGCACGAAGATGCGCTGACGCTCGACCGGCGAGATCGCTGCGTCTTCTACAGGCACCCAAAGCGGACTGTTTACGTGCTCGGCGAATCTCTGCTGGACAAACACACTAGAAACGTTTGGATACTGTCGCCTCCTACAGGTCCGTCTTTATCAAGTGGACTCCCGGACAGCCCCTGCTTTGCAGGGAGCTTCCTTGAGCCTCTAAGCTGTTTCAGGGCACTCTGATTTCGCGACGCAGGCAAAGGCCGTTTTCAAGAAGGCCGGTGCTCTCGAGCACTGTTTTGGCTTTCATAGGCTGGCGCTCCGTATCCGTCGAACCCTGTGAACCCTAAGAGCTGTCACTTGCGGCGGCATCTTCCTCCGGCTCTTGGTTCGAGCCTACAGAGAAGTGCAGTGCAACTTAGTGTTCACGCTGTCGCAACTCGGACTCCGCCAGATGAGGATCATTTGGCTCTCGCAGCTCAAACCACGGCAGCTCTCCACAACTTCGACTAAGGAGTGACACAACTGCCACAAACTCAGGAAAAGCAGTCGCCAGGCAACTGTGCAGCTCGTTACTTCTTCGTGCTTTGAAAGGGTCTGCACAAAGCAAGTTTTGCTTGCGTTCTCACCATTTGTCATTTCTTGAGCGAACGTCCCCTCAGGAGGAAGCGTCTGCTTTAAAACATGCACCGTGCAGAAACAGGAGGAACCTGACAAAAGCAACGTCTAGAGGTTCCCACCGTCTTCCCTCACCTACGCATGTCAAAACTTGAGACCCAAGTGAGGTCTCCAAAATCTTGGGATTTCTGGCTTACACACCTCCTTCTCAACCAACGGTGAGGAGTGGGAAAAAGCGTGTTTGCCCAAAAGCACGGGATTAAGCACTTCCTAGTCCTAGGTATTTCGGCACCGCTAGCCTCTCGCAGTGTCAGTGCCGACGTGGTGGGTGCTGCACTCCGGAGTCTCGGAGGCACCGGCAGCATTCTTTGTCCAAAACTCTGCCGCTTGTTTCACATCGGTATACAAGGATAAATAAAGCCTGGATAGATGATGTCCTGGATCCTTCAAAGCAGGCAGTGGCACTGGCAAGGAAGCTGCTCACACATAAATTGCGCAATGCTTCCGCAAATTAAAGTAGTCTACTCGCCAAACCCGTGTGGCTCTTGTAGCCTGTGGCTTAGCATCTGCTGAGTTGCGCGTAGCGGCGCTTCACTCGACCAGAGCACTCAATCTTTGTCCACACGAAGTAGTAGTTGTCATACTTGGCCGGTGGATTCGCGAAGTCGAAGTGGTTCCTCACGCCGAACTTGTTCCCACGGCCCTGTCGGGCCGGGCACCAGGCCTCGTTGCCATGGTGCGGGCAGGTGTCTGCGACCACAATTTTGATCTCCCGCTGGAAGATGCTGGCACCCGGCTGTGCCCAGAGAGGATAGGAAAAGGGGTGGGCCGGAAGAAACTTGCCCTTGGCACAAGACAGGCATCCCATTCCCTGGGTTCCACCACGCGAAGAGGCATCCTTCGTGCAGTAGTGCCCGTCTCCGATACCATGGTCCTGCATGGACTCCGCAGATGCCACGGCATAGAAGCCCGTGCCCTGCACCAGTCGGCCAGTGTCGATGGAGCCGCAGGAGGCACAGCAGGTGTTGCCATATCTCGTCGTGGTGGCCAAATAGTCGTAGCCGGCATGCCGGCGCATGTTCTGCAGCTCCGAGGGACTGGGATCCGTGCTCCAACGCAAGGTTGCATTCTCCCAATACTCCTCCCGTCGTGCCGCGCCTCCGGGGAGGAGATCTTGCGGCGATGGGCCTGAGATGTTCCTCGGGGCTTCTCCCAGCCGTGCCTGCACAGTGGTGGCGAAGGCCAGAGCTACGAAACACATCTTCGCCATTGCGATGTGAGGCAGCCGGGGGAAGTGGCCGAAGCGAGCGATCCTGAAGCACCAAAGGGCTTGAGCCGTAGCAAAGCGTCCAGGCCTGGGATTTGGGAATGAAAGCTGGTCCTAGAATCGACTATAACGTGCACTGATATGTAGTAAAAACTGCCATAATATACCGTACTAGTTTAATATACTACAACAGATCCTAGAGTCCACTACTAGCTACTATACGGTTCAACAAGATGTTGAGATATATCATAAGATACTATAAAAGACTCCAGTTACTGTAACACACTACATATTACGATAAGATACTACACTATCTACAAATAAAATATATGCATATATACATATATATACATATACATATATACATATATGCATATATATATACATATACATACATACATACATACATACATACATACATACATATCTATATATATATAGATATGCATGTGTATATGTATATATATA
>CAJNJA010081730.1:0-20843 GCA_905231915.1 Symbiodinium necroappetens | reverse complement strand
CCAGGGTTCTTTCCGGCCAAGGGTTTGTTCCAGCCAAAGGGCTTTGTCCAGACAAAGGCGGCTTCCAGAACCGGGCTTGTTTCCAACCAGAGGCTTGTCAAAATTGTTCTGGGCATTTTCCACCGCCAGGTCTTTTCCAACGCATGGTCGTTTCCAGCCACGGGGGCTTTCCAGCCAGGGGTTGTTTCCAGGCTGGGCTCTTCACCCTGCTTTCAATCCTCAGAAGCGCGACTTTCCAGTTTCCAGCCTTGTCGATTCTTCTCAAAAGGCTCAGCTCGATTTTTTTTGCACATCGGGCCATCTCCTTGAAACCTGACGTCACTTTGGAAATTCCCAGATCTTTTCACTTCGTTGCTCCATGGCTTCAGTTATTATGGAGAGTGTCGTTTTTGTGTCGATTTTGCACATTGGCGTGTACTTGGAGGTTTCCAGATCTTCTCACTTGGATTCGTGGCTCTATGGCTTGTTTTTGAGTGTCGCATTTCAAATCAATTTTTGCACTCGAGCCATCCCCTTGAACCTAGCGGGTACTTGGAGATTGTAACCCTGAGAGAAGCGATAGAGAGAGTGTGACAAAGGTTTCGTTCGGCAAGCTCAATGCAGCTTCGTCGGCGGTGTTCATGCTTTTGCCTCTTAACATGTCCCACATATTCGTCATGATTGGCTTTATTCTATTTCTTGCATTCATGCGCATTCACAATGCTTTAATTTTCGAAACTTTGTTGAATTTAAATGTTTTTGGGAACCCATTCAGATTGACTCCGTTTTGAAATGTTTTACTTTTCAAGCAAGCACACAGTTATGTTGTGATCGTTGGGATACGTTGCCTGATCGATTGGGACTTCTGTTGCCAGTGCAACACCATGGATCCACGCGTCCAGGGCGGTGGGAAGTTCATACTGACTTTAGTGATCGAAGTACCTTCTTCAATACATGTTATGTTTCGGAATGCTCTTCTATCTGCAGGGGGAGCAACAATCTAGGAAGAAGTATATGTCTTTCAATCGTAGCACGTTTCCACAAGCCACACAGACTATGTGCTACACTCCGTTTTTGGACTCGTATTTATTAACATAGGACGAAGCATTTCATTTTCAGTGTTTTGCGTGGAATATGTCAGGCTATTTCCCAACAAGGCAGAGCGAACGAGGGCTTTGCATTGTTTGGGGATAGCGGATAAGTCGAGATTGGAACCAGAGTACATCGTGTACACAACACCATCTACTACATTATCAAACTCATGGTGCGGGGAGCATAAGCAATACGCTCATCATGTCAATGTGCCTAAGTTGTATGCACGTTCCGTACATGCAGCAGATGTTGGACAGGCTAACACAGGCTCTTTTTGTTGATGTCGACACCGCATTTGTCGTGAAGCCACGATGGCTTATGCTGGATGCGCTTAGTAAAAACCCGCGCCAATGTGCAGGCAGAGCGTGGTGTGTGATGTGTCGGCATCGACACTTTCCGGAGATGCCGTCCATGCATGAATGAAAAACGTGTCATTGTAGTCATACTCGGCAGACATGGACATTTGCAAGAACACGACCCTGGTTAAGCATGCAGCGAAAGCGCCGGCATGTGATCATGGATGTGCTTATGCACGTGTCGATTTGATGTGGGCGTCGCGGCCTTATTGCGAGTACCCGCAACACACATCCTTTGACCATGTCATGCGATTGTCGCATGACACTCCCGGAGGCTATGCTGCTCCATTGAGTTTTGCCCAAAACCTGCAAATGAGTCTTGAATGCATAAGAACATAGCTTTTTGAGGCGTGTCTCGCTATTGATATGTGACGACGTAAGGTTTCTACAACGATCAGTTCATCACCTTCGCAGGTCTTGATCCTGCAAGATCTTGCGAACTGTTCGTGAGCCACTTGCCGCAGGGACAGCCTTCGCCTTCGCGCTCACCAGGCCAGCTGCATCACAGTCGACCCGCTCACGTGTTAAACTGTACCGCAGTTTGAATCCACGGTATTTGCTGATCAGGCAACAGCAGGAGCCCGGGCAGCGAACTTGGCCAAACTGCCACGAATGGAAGCTACCAGTAATGGCTAGAGAATGGTTGCTCGTGCACTGTCCCGCTACGACCGAGGAGGATCAAGCGTGGTTGCGGTTGACAATGCAGACGTTATTGTGATGCTAAACTCGTAGTGCAATACACCTGAATCGACATGTTTCGCAATTAGGGTGGAAACATTCCACCACTTCTTCGATGCTCTGCAAGTGCCTGGGTACGCCTCCAGGGTAGTGTTTGAACTGCAACGTCTTCGCAGAGCCGGCCTCGGCTTTCGCCCGCATGGCAGCTTCAGGCACGGCTTGTTGTTGGCATGCTGTGTCACTCACTCTTCAAAGCATTTGCCAGTTGTGTCACTACATGCCACTGCTGTGGTCCTCATCATGACTTCCTCATTTGTCAGCTCCGCCGACTGCTTACTTCGGCTCTCTCAGCAAGTATAGGCAGGTGGTACGTTTGCATCACGATTGCACAGCATTCCGTGAGTTTGTAGCATCTGTGCCAGCGCCACCGCCAGCGAGCACTGCAGTTCACTACTAACGATTGCCATAAGATTTCGGAGTTGTGCAGCCTCACGAATCGAGAGAGAGATGGAAGCATCCACGCTCGGATCCCAGGATCCCGAGCCAGTCGGGATGGATCCGTTAAACGATTGTCCGATTTGTTTCGAGACGTACGAGCGGTGGATGGAGATAGAAGGAGGAGGCGGAGATCCACCACGACATGCCGAGAAGAAGCTAGACTGTTGTGGTCAATCCTTGTGCTTGCACTGCTATGGCCACTTGCGCAGATGTCCCTTCTGTCGTGTGCGTTGGCACGGAGATTCAGAAGAGGATGATGATCTGGATCCGGACGATGCAAACTTTTGGCAACGCAGGAATTTTCCGAATCCAATCCTCACAGTGTGGGGTACTACACTAGCACTGGATTTGATTCGGGTGATGACCTCGTCGGCTCTGACAGGTGCGCGAGCGATTGCAGCAGCGGCGACAGCTGCAGCCACGGAGTCCCCGCTGCTCTTGGCAGGCACTGCAACAGGTGCTGCCGTTGTGGTTGGAGGACTTGCCCTCGTGAAGGCCGCGCAACATCGGCCAGAACAGGCAGAGCGTTTGCAGCAGGCAGTCCGCGATCGGATCCGACATCAGCTTGTCCTCCGTGTTGCGGACAACATCAGCAATTCATGGCGGAAGGCTGTGACAGAAATTTGGGATGCGCTTCATTGGCACCTCTCGCCACAGCTCAAGGGGATGCCACATGTCTATACTGGGTCGATCTGGCGCACGAACGCTCGGATCAAGCACCATGCTGCGCTCGCTGCTCTTTTGCGCAGTGATGGCAGCCAAAACGAGATACCGTCTTCTGCCGCATCGTCGTCGTCAGCACAAGCTCCCTCGGAGGACACCTTCGTCAGGCTGCGCATTTGGGGTGATGTGGTTTTCTGCTTCATGCTCTGGCTGGATTACAATCCGCACACGCCGAACTGGGGTGCCTGCACCTCCTACGGGTTGCCACATCTGCACTTATGCTGGCACAATCGCTGGAGGGAGGACAGGCTGTTGCATTGTTCTCGTGACCCCAATCTAGTTGTCCACTGAGTGCTCCCGACATTTTGCAGGATTTGCGGTACGTGGTCTGTGACTTGGCCAGACATGTGGAGAGCGAGTACGTCCAGGCACGTCCGTGCAAGTGTCCGTTCGGCCTAAAGAGTAGTGATTCGCATTGACGCCAGGCATCAATCATCACGACCATGATCAGCATCATGTTTCGGTTGTTAGTGCCATCATCAAGTGTGGTCATCGCCATCAAGCGCACCACCGTCGCAGTCATAATGATTTCACTATCATCATGGTCGTTTTTTGGCGACAATGCTCAAACTATGATCATTGCCTCCAGTATGCAGGCTGTGCTTCCACGCCAAGAGCTCAAGTGCGTCTATGCCTTAAGTAGAGAGGTCGAGTGCCGATGTCGTGTGCAAGATGTGCGAAACTTCTGATGATTGCAGATGCATCCGAAGATATCCCAAGCACATTCCCGGACAGCTGGAAATCTTCTGCACGGTTCGCACGCATCGTAAACGGTTGGAGACATGTTGATGTTCTGTCAGGTCGAATGCTTACTTGCGATGCTGGACCATGTCCTTTCGTGGGAGGCAAGCAACCTGATCGGTGACTTGTTCTGAGCGGGCTCTAATGGTCTGCGTTGCGTGCAGGTTGTGACCTTGGACAGAGGTTCGCCTCACACTCAGCTTACTGAAGGGCTGATCGTTGTTTCTCGTTTGCCCGGCGGACCTCACCATGCAGCATTGGGGGACCGAGAGTAGCAGATGACTCAGTCCTCATCCGACGAAAACTTAGATGTCATTCGGAGCACTCGTGGCGACAGCTTATGCTGCCTTCGAGTTTACACTAAGTGCCCTTTGAACCGCTTTTGCCTGGGAGCGAGCCATGCTTGCACCGAGCGGAGGGGTATCCGCACTTTCCGTCGCTCCCGTCGCTGTGCCGATCTCTCATTCAGCGAGATTTCTGACACAAGCGAAGGTTGACGCTTGCCGGAGTGGCGTGTGCAGAGTGCTCACCGCTGCACTGTGTCTTCCCGCTCTGAAGCTTGTCTCTGGAGTTCGCCACAGAGTTTCAGGTCGGAGCAGAATTTTTCGAAAGGCGGAGAAGGCGGAGACGGAGGTGGAAGCGGAAGCAGAGGCAAGTGAAGCAGAAGTGGAGCTCGATGAAGTCGACGGAATTGACGAAGACAGCGAGGCGCAATGGCGAGAAATCCAGAAGGCCAAGCCAAGGCCACGTCGCAAGCCTTTCGACCCGACTCTTGAGCCTGGTGCCATGGCACCCTTGGGATTCTTTGACCCTCTAGGATTCTGTCCCTCCGGTGATGAAGGCAAGTTCAAGCAACTGCGGGCAGCGGAACTAAAGCACGGGCGTGTGGCGATGCTGGCAAGTGTCGGCCTTGTGGCCCAGTGCTACATCCGTCTGCCCTTCCTGGGTTTGAAAGAGTCGCCGGCTGGCTACAAGGCTGCCCTTTTGGTTCCCTCCCTGTGGATGTTCGGTCTGGTCGTCATCGGCTCCATGCTTATGGAATGGCTCGTTTGGAAAGAGGATCCCTGGAAGGAGCCTGGCAACTTCGGAGATCCCCTCGGCTTTAACATGTACAACAGGGACATGCGGGACAAGGAGCTCTGCTTTGCTATGTGCTGCCTCAGAACAGAGTCTCAAGAGTCCATCTGTCTTCTCGCGGCCAGGAGCTGAACAATGGACGCTTTGCGATGTTTGCAACATCTGGCATCCTTGCAGCGGAGCTCCTCACGGGCAAGGACCCTCGGTCTTTTGTAATTCCGATAAGCTTTCGGGGTGCTGTGTCATGATGGATGTTAACGGGTGTCGCCAGCCTTGGCCTACAGTCGTGATTCACCACATGCTTGCAGCACTAGACCTTGCAATCTGAAACTTGGTATCATCCCTGACCCGCAGACGGCAGCTGAGCAACTTGGACAACTCGGTCTGAGCTGAAGTCGAAACTGCGTGGCTGAGCAGATTCAAGCGCAAGACCAGATGAAGCGAGGTGGAAGATGGGCTTTCGGATTCGAGCTTCAAGCGATAAGTCGCAAGCACCAAGCCACCAAGCTCCTTGGAACCCCCAAGCCCCGCATCCTAAACCCCCTCCGAGGTCCGAGTTGATTCAGGCAAGCCTGCAGGGGACTCAGCTGTCCCGGCCCTTTCGCCCTTTCGCCTGGCGATGGCATTGACCTCGGCCTTTCAAGGTGGAACTACGCCGACTTCTGCGCCAAGCTCAAGGTGCCCCTTGAAAGGGATGGCCTTTTGCTGACATGTATCTTCTCGGCAAGGAGCGTTTCGCAGAAGCCTGGGCAGCCACATGGGCGCCCCCAGAAGCCGAAGTGGAGGCCTGTCGTACTCGGTGTAACGTTTGCGTTTTTGTTTTAAGCCTCTCGAGGCTCGCAGCTTCGAGACGCATGCAGAGGCAGATGTTTGCTCATGGGGGAACAATCCGGGAACAAAGGTTTGTCCAGGGAAGTCATCTTGTTGGGCAGGCCATGGCCTGGCGCCACGTCCCGCAGGGCTTCCGTGAAATCTGGTGCATGTGAGTCCTGCGCAGTCTTGTACAGTCGCGTAGCGCACCATGCAGGACCCAAAGCGGCTTCCTGTGAGGTAGCCAACTGCAGGGATCGGGGATGGTAACACCTCGAGGCAGATAGCAGCAGATTGCCGAGCCAGGGCGCTCTGTGTCCCGGAGCTTGCCCGCCGCCCGAGTGTTCCAACTCCCCCAATTCGGACGTTGTTGAGATTGCTGCCCGAAAAGGTTGCGAGACCACACACTAGCAGAACCAAAAGTGACATGTATGAGAAGTTGCTGCGGAAGCGTCGCTGGTCTGCAGCATGCCAGGCGATGCCGAGGCTGAAGCAGACAAAGTCCTCACAGCAGTCGCTGGATCCTCAGAGTAGCCAGCCGTGGGGGTTTGTGCCGCACCCAAAGATGTGGCTTGCTCCTCCCACTTGCTTAAATCTTTGCCTTGCCGAAGGTGTCTGCAGGCTTTGCGAAGCAGCTGCCCGCAGGCCGCTTGTTTGATTTCTCGCAGTTAAGGCAGTCTAACTTGTGTGTTTTGCTGGGTTGGTAGTCCCGGACAAAGCATGCGTTGACTTCGAGACAGAGGGAGGGTGTGGAGAGAAGCTAGTGGCTTCAGCATCGAATCCGAGGAAGACCCGCAGAAGAGATAACCTAGCCAGGGTGGAAGATGCAGAGGGCTTCAAACCCATGCCTTTACAAAGTGCATCTGCAGGCCTCGAGGCGGAATCCACACTGCTTGTGGCGAATCTGCCATTTGCTGCTATTGCCTCAGGTCATGTGCAAGTGGACGTAGCGCAGTAGCTAAATGCTTGGCATGCCTTCGGACGGAAAGGGGCCCCAATGCTACCCACCGTGGGACTTTTCAGGCAACTTCCCTGGAAGTGGGTGCTCACTTCTCGTGGAAGCTCCGCTGCAGTAGACCAGGGCTACTACCCGCTACTTGTTCAGCCGCTGACTACGTTGTTGGCAGGTATGCGCCTGTTGTACGGGTGACAAGGCCAGGACCAGGAGTCTTCCCATTACTATGCACACGAGAAGAGCCTCTACCCGTCGCGAGTGCCACTGGCTCTTCAGAGAGAGACAGCATGAGAGGCGATGCCAAGCTAGCTCGACGGGAGATGCAACGCAAACACAGCAGTTTGCATTTGCAATGCCGGTGCTTATCGGTCCATCAAGCAAGTAGGCGTGGGCTAGTCTGCGGCAGTTTTGGGGCCGAGACATGGGCTAAGGCGAAGAGCAGACAGGCGCTCAGCTCACGAAATAAAGCCGAAGCTACCCGCAGCTTCAGCCATGTCCGTGGCGCTTCTGCATCAGCTCCTCCTGTTGGAGGCGGCGGCAGTGGCCGCTGCTGGTGCCTATGCTTGTGTAACACGTCTGCATCCCCCGCATTCAGCACGTACTTAGCGCGTCTTAGCGCTTAAGCGCAATCCAGGCTTGTGTGGGGCCGTCGGGGGTGTCTGAGAGGTCAAGGGAAATCGAGTCGCTTCGGCTGCGGGCCTGCTGTGTGCAGCTCTCCTAGCCGCATGGCATCAGATATGAGGTGCCTTAGTGCCTTGCATGTAGGCCAAGACATGGTGTGCATCAATCCAGGCGGCTTTTCGAGAGACAGCACCCCTCAGTTCAATGATCACCGCGGTGTTGGCTGCTCGGTCTCTTTTGTTGAATAGTCTAACCGTGAACCAGCAGCTTATAAAGTTGTGTGGCATTGCCCACGACATACCAACGTACAGGGCCTACCGTATGTGCTTTGATTTAGAATGTTCTGTAGCAGTTCAAGATAGGACTTAGTCCTTCTTAAGTTCAGCGCATGTGGGGGTTAAGGACTTGCGAGGTTTTGTGCTTATGGGGCTTTGCGCTTCTAGAGGGTTTTTGGCGCTTTCGGCTTGCAATTTTGCAGGTTTAGGACGTCTTGGGTTTCATGCAGTGTGTGTTTGCGTGTGTGTCCATGCGCCGCTACTGCTGTTTCGTGACTCTGGACATCCGCATTGCATCGCTAGTCTGCGAATGGGGGAGCACCTTGCGAATAAACCCTGGAGAATTGCTGAAACTTTGATTTAGAGTTTCGGGCAAATGAGACCTGCTAATTGAGTTGCCGCCCATGAATCGTCGCATTTCGCAGCAGCATGCCCCTTGGAGTAACATCTGTATGCATGGCGGTTTCTTAGGACGGAAAGAGTGCGAGGCAGGCACGGCAGGAGAATTCGAGATTAGCGCCGAGGAAGCCGCTGGAATCTAGGCTGGCGTTTTCTGTCTGCAAGGCTCCTGGAAGTGGTTTCGTGACCTAGATAGACACTGGCAGACCGAGGCTGGGTCCATGTACTACAAGCACAGCTGCATTTGCGCAGACGAGAACAACAAGACACTGGACATGGCACGCCAGATGAAGGCCGGTTGAAGCATGCAGATGTTTTTTGATGCCGTTTTGAAAACGTGCAAATCCCAAAACCCGTGCACGGATCTGATCGTGTGTGCAGATCAGCCTCATGACAGAAGAAGAGGAGGCCCTTCAGGCGGTGTCCAAAAAGATGCCTGTCTGAAGCCCATGACTGTTGACACGCGCACGGCATGCCACGGCAAGATGTCTCCGAGGATTTCTGCCGCTCTGGCCATCTCTAGCGGCATTTTGTGCTGCTGCTGCGTGCTCGACATCCTGCTAAATCCGGCGGAATGAGAGCATGATGCCGCATGATGCCTTGTAGATGCAGGCTGCTGCGCAGTCCATGTCGTTAGCAGGACCTCAGCTAGCGCCCACATGGAACACAAAAGAGGGACTTCGCATCTAGCCATGCAGGTTGGGTGGGCAACGGGTCCGGGTGTTCCAGAGTTGCAGGCTCGACAAGACGGTTACTGGGACTGACTCCAGCTGTCTTGCGACGGACTTGGGAAATCTGGAAGACTGGAACTTGGAAAATGCACGCGAGCATGAATGTATCGATTTCTGATGTCTCAGTCGCCAACCCGATGGCACAAGGTCACGTTTGTGGACGTCGACTCGGCCAAAGCAGTTCTGGCCCCGGCATGGCAAACTGAGACACCTAGACTGCTTTCCGGCTTGTCTTACTCCGTCAATTGCACGAGGCCTTGCAAGGGCAAGTGGGTGTTTATCCTCATGCGGGAGGCATGGACACAGAGAACTACTGCCCGTTTTTTTCACAAGGCCACAAGGCCATGCGACATACCACAGGTTCTTCGCGACCCCTACGTGTGCAGCAGTTTAAATCGCAGGCAGGTTGCTGGCCCAGTAGGGAATCGCGCTTACACCTTCGGGACGCCACGTCCTCACCTGCAGGAGAGCTCGTCTTCATGGTTTGGTTGGTGAAGCGGTAGTGAAGTGGTTTGCGACGGCGCCGGTACTGCTCTGCAAAGATGTCAGAGCATATCCCAGAATGCAGGCTCAGGAGAACATCGTTTCGAAAAGGTCCTCATTGCCCTCAGTGTCCATACATGCTGACGCCAAGCAGTGGGCCGTCTTCGATGAATAGGAGTCAGGTGCAGAGTGGTCGTCTGAGGTTCTGGCACGACTGCAGCTGCAGCATCAGTCGCTGTCCCAGAGATGGAGAAGAGCCATGTATGATGCTGGGCTGAAGTGCCCTTCGACACCCTCATCGTGTGGGCTGCTATTCGCCTCCCCGGTTTCCCCTGCGGTTGGAGTGGTGGGTTGTGATCCGGTGCCAACGGTATCCTGCCCTGCCCTGCCGTCACATAAACATCATCACTGACTTCGAAGGCGAGAGTCACCCTGCGACTGTTGGCATTTTGCATCGAAAAACAATCCCAGCCTCCGAAAACGACGATTGTCACAAGATGTCACAAGGATCGCACCCCGATAGCAGAAATCCTCAGACTCGGGATCCTTTTGTGCTCGGCCTGCTTTCTGCATTTGTGCATGCCGAGGTTCCTCGCCTGTCCAAGAAGGCCCTGATGTCTGATTCCTGCTGTGCTTGTCTCACTTCACCCTCGCCTCCTTACAACATTGTTCTCAATTGTTTGTGGGCCCTGTCATCTGATGGAGTTGATGGCAATGTGCTGTTGCATCTGGCTCGGAACTCTGAAGCCATAGCAGGGTGCTTGAGCTCACAAGTCCGACCTTGAACCTTGATCTCAGAACTGTGACGCACTTCAAATCAGCTCCAGCAACTCATTCCATTGCAGATGCAAGTAGCCGCAGCCCTGATCACCTTGGAAGTGCGTGTTGCACCCATGACTCTGTTAAGAAGAGGTGCCCATGGTCTGGCTTGATGGCATGCCCGCGTGTAGCCGTGCTCAGCTCGTCCTCAGTTGGGACCGTGAACCGATTTCTGCCGATAGTCTCCGAATTGGTTCAGCGTAAGTGTGAGGTACGGTATTACATCGCAGATCCTGCGTTTGAGGAAGCGATTCAGCAAACGGGCGCCGCGACGGAGCTCTTCGATGACTTTTGTGGCTGCTGGCCGGATCTGCTGGCTCAAGATGCACAGAGCTTCTTTCACTCGGAGAAAGTACCTACGGTGGTGAAAGAGTACATGGAGTTAGAGCGATATTTCTATGCCTTACCGGCCGGAGTTTGCCTGGCGAGACGATTGCTGCAGCTGTGGGAAGCACCGGGCGCGTGGGTCCCCTCACTCGTCATCTATAGTGTTGCAGACCTGCATCCGCGCCTTGTTTCAACCAAGCTTGGAATACCGTGTGTTGCAGTTGTGCCGTTCTTCTTGGTGGACCGCTATCCGGCCTGCTTGTCGGATGAGCAGCGAGGGTCTTGGCCGGGGGCCGTTGTGGAGCATGAGAGTGTACAGGCCGCAAACGCGATCGCACAGGATGAGTTTGGTACCAATTGCCTCAAGGAGTTTCTGCCATGCAGGTACTTCAGCCGCTGCTTGAATGTTGTCGCCTCAATTCCTCAGATCGAACGTGAGGAAACTTTGGACCAGTCCTGGATGAAGGAGCTTGCATTCGTGTGGGTTGGTTTCACCGGAAATCAGACACACCACATTAACGGGGTCTTTGTGCGAGATTCCAATAAACTGCACCGACTACCAAGTGATGTCTCGGCAGTTGACTGTCCCTGGCGGATGCCTCTGCCTGGTGGAGTGAAGATTCTGGTCGTCAGCCTTGGGTCCCACATCGTCGGGGATGGCTGGAACGCGTTGCACAAGTCAGAGTCTGGCCCGGTCACAGGACGTGACTTCAGCCGACGAGTCTGGCGTGAGCTGGTCGAAAACTTCCGTGGCCGCAACGACGTCCGCGTGGTGATTTCCATCGGCCCTCAGCCTGATGCCTGCGAAGGGCTCGGCAAAATCCCGGGCAACTTCATCGCGCGCCGAAGCGACATGCCTTCCACAGCCCTAAAGCTATAGCTTTCCAGCAGCCACACTCCGACACGGCAAATTGACGGTGTTACAATAAGTAAAGGTAAGATCAGTGTGTGCTTGCATGCTTCAATTTGCTCATGACACTTGCCGCTGTCTCTGTGCCGTGGCTTGTCATTCCAGGTATTGCGCAGATGGATGCGTTGTCCAGAGCGAGTGCATTCATCACGCACGGTGGCCGCAACAGTGTGATGGAAGGCTTAGTGGCTGGCTTACCCCTGGTGCTCATCCCTTGCAAAACAGACACCCGGCCGAAGCACATCTTGCCCAGTAGTGCATCTTCTTGCTGCAAACACAGGTGTAGACTGACTTGCCTTCGTCAGAGAGCTTCTCTCTGTGTTTCCAGGATGATCAGGAAATGGCCAAGCTCATCGAGAGCTCCTTGGCACAGTTTCGGGCATTGAAACAGTGATCGTTCTTCGTTTTATTTCTGAGGGAGTGGGGCCGGCGTCGTCTTGTGGAAGCCCATGGAGGCTCCAGCTGGAGCCATCGCACAGGCTGGATGGAAAGCCTGGAAGCCTTCCGGAGCACAGTGTCTTGGGCTTCTGCCAGGCTGGACATGCCGCAATGTTTGGAAGCGCCGCAGCTCCGAGCTCAGACGGTGTTCAGACGGGGTCTGAGTCTGAGGGAACCGCGCGCACTCTTCGTTCGACACTCCTGGGAGGCTTCGCAGCGGCTGCGCTCCGAGGAGCTCGGTGCACAGCTGCGAGCTGCGGGCGGCTCGCCGGCGGCAGCCGAGGTCCAGAGAAATCTGGCACTCTGTAGTCTATACTGTACGGCCTGGAAACACTCTCATGCTCCTTGGTCTTGGCAGATGTTTGCATGGCAGGCGTGCTTGGAGCAACTACAATATCAGTGGAGCTGACGTATATAACTTATGACCTTCCAAGAGCCCTGGCCGCAACAGAGTTGATCACAGCTAGAAGTGAGACACTGCTGCAGAGTTCGGAAACTGGAATCATTTCTCGCTATTTTTGCCTTGCTGTCAACGGGCCGACAAACATGGACAGAGGCATCAGGTTACTGCAACAGTTGGGGGGTGCGCCGGCAAAGGAGATTGGCTGGAACGAGTCGACGGATGGTGCATGTTCTGGGTTGAGGGATGATCGGCCTCGACAACGTTGGCTGCGCGCCCCTGAAAGAACGGACGAGTTGGAGGCAGTTGCGGTGATCTGCCATGACGCGTCGAGCCCGCACGAGAGACCTGGTGCACCGTTACCAACTTGAGCAACGAGGGCGCTCGGCAGTGATTCGGCTGTCTGCCGACGAAAATGCTCTGAGCGCAGTGAAGCCGAGAAGAGCCCAGAAGCCAGAAGCTGCCTCTACCAGAAGCAATTTTGTTGCAGGTTGTGGACCAGCTCGGAAACCTGGAGGCCGGACATGGCCGGACTGGAGATTGAGCCGGGGCCGGAGACCCCTTGGCCAGACCGCGAGCGCGGCGAGTACGCAGAAGAACAGCACCAGGAGCGCGTACTCAGGCTCCAGGGAGACCGGCGGGCGCAGGGGAGCGACTTTGCAGTCGTCGAGTTGTGATTCGCTTCGCGGTTTGATTGGATCGCAGGCGCAAGCAGTATCGGCAGCGAGTTCATCAACGATCAGATTCCGCTGCATCAGAGAGAGGCGCATGTGAACCGCACTTGCCGAGCTCTGGGTACTCGTAACGTGTTTTCTGCCTCTTGAGCTTCGCTTTTCCTGACTGCAGAAGGTGGCGAAGATTCAGTCGCAGATGAAGAGCTTCGTCAAGGGCATGGTCCGTGGCCGTGAGATGAACGTGCTGTCGGTACGCCGCATGACTCCCGGCCAAGCCTTTGCCCTCTTTTGCCTGTGGTTTAGGATGCCAGCTGCATGATGCCTCTGTGCATGCGAAAATCCGCTTTACCGGGCCTCTTCCTGGCTTGGAGGCCGTACTGGCCAAGCTCTGCACTTGCCAACGAAAGTCGCGCAAAGACCAAAGAGAGTCACCACGAATCCGAGTCGTTTTGTTTTCCATGTTTTCCATACCCAAAGTCTCTGCGACACTGAGCCCAGAGCCAATGCAGTGCTTCGGGGATGGCTGGAGATGCTGGAGCACCCTTGCGTCGAGTTGCCGTCGCCTCCTCGCTGCGCAAGCTGTCGAGGCCAGAGAGAAGTTCTGCCAATGCTACTCTGTTTTCTTACCATCTCTCTCAGAGAGTTTCCCTTCCTGCAGCCCGGAGGCTCCGGCCAATGTTGCAGGCACGTGCAGTGCCATGTTCGGGATCTCCAGCCCGCGAGTACTCCTAGGGATTCGGTGCACTTCCTGAGTGGTATAACACTGTGCCGGGAATCGAGAACGGCTATTTCCACTTGCACCGTTTGTACACCAAGATTACCAAGATGACGTGTCATCTTGCCCAACCACCGCCCGACTCATCTTGCCGTGTAACACATGTAATAATGTGTGAAAGGACAAGCCCGGCCTATTCGATACCACGTTTCTGTGTCCTGTAGATCTCCTCCCGTCGCGATGGCGGCTCCTCCCATGAGGTGATGGCGGCGATCGACACCTTCCGGGCTGCCGTCGCAGCTGGAGAGGACGTGTCGTCGCTTTTCGGCGGATGGACCGGCCTGGCGATCAATTCGTCGCCCGGCGCTGTGGCCTCGGCTGCGGCGACGAAGGCGAAGGAGAGATCAACCGGCGGGGACGCAGGACCATCGGATCCGTGCCGCGGAGCCACTGGCCGATCCTCAGACGATGTCAGCAGCAGCCGGCGACACCGGCGTTGGTCTCATTGGTCGTCGCTCGCTGGCGGGTGACGGGCTGGGATGCAAAAAGCGTGCCCGGCGCCGTACAACCCTGCTCTGGCGAAGGCAACGGACCCGGCGCGATGCGCTTCCAAACCACTCAAAAAGAGGGCCGTCGTACCATTTTGGTTCGCACGTCGGGTGTCGAGCTTGTCTGGCTTGACGGTTCCGCTTTCCCGGCACGTACAGCAGCGGTGGTGGTAGTAGTAGTCGTCGTCGTAGTATAGGAGTAGGAGTAGGAGTAGGAGTAGGAATAGGAGTCGGAGTAGGAGTAGTAGTAGTAATAGTAGTAGTAGTAGTAGTAGTAGTAGTGGTAGTGGTAGTAGTAGTAGTTGCAGAAGAAGTAGTAGTAGTAGTGGTAGTAGAAGCAATAGTAGTAGGAGACTGCTCTTACTGGGGTAGCAGCCGCAACCTGTATGGAGCCCGGCAGGAGCCGAGCCACGCTCCGGAGGCAAAAGGCTTGGTGCTCAGCGCCAGGTAAAATCATACCTCGGGGTTTGATGGTCAACAGCAATCTTACGGTACTGCACGGTCTTTTTACGAATCTTTTGGTAACCTTAAATATCTTTGCGGTAGCCTTATTATGGTATCTTCATCGTGACCCAATTCTTAGCTTATGGACTTATAGTGACATGATGCCATGGCATCCGACAGCCCAGGTCTCAGAAGAAAAAGGCACAGGCCTTGGGCAACCAGACATCGCTGAGCTTCTGAGCGTTTTCCAAAGCCGAGGCCTTGCAGGCAAACTCAGCTTCTCAAGCATCAGGCGCTGACACGGTTGGGACGACCCTGGCATGGCCGATGTGGGAGAGTTTTTTTGTGCAGGTCGGCGTGGACCTAGTGGGCAGGACCGGGGAGGGCATTGCCTGGCCTTATGTTTAGCCCCTTGTTCCCAGTAGGCTTGTTTCACCTTGTTTGACGAGAGTTGATTTGGAGTTTGTGTTGAGATGACTCAGCTCCTTCGCCTCTGCTCGTCGAATCACAGCTGCGGCTCTGCTCGTCAAGGAAGAAAAGTGTCAGGCAAACACAAGTAAAGGTTCATCCGAAGGTGGCTACGTTGTGCCAATGGTACCACATAAGCTACGTTGCTTGTTGTATCTTGTTGTACCATCGGACTTCCATATTTTTTTTCGCACTTTCGCAGGTCATTGCTGTGATCCGTTTCATCGGGCACAAGCGGGCTTGACTTTCTACTCTCCTGGGCCTAAGACTTTGTCTTTCTCACGTGGCTTGTGCAAGCTTCGCCTTCTCCGTGTTCAATTAGCCGCAGTGCTTGGCTTTTGGGGCATGTTCTGTCTGATCTGCGCTGCTGGGCTCAACAGACTATCTTCCCGTGAAAAGTGCTGATAAATCATGAGGCTTTGAAGCAACGAAGAGACTCCGACACTAGTGCATCGTCGCTCATTGAGACTTTGATTTCTAAGCCTTTGCAAGGGTAGTGATGTTTCGCCTGGGGGCCCCGCTCGCCCTGCCGCTTCTGGGCCTGCTCCTTCCTGCGGCATCGCTTCCCTTCGCCGAAGACGACGAGTGCGACGGCAGCGACGGCTCCGAATGTGCCTTGCAGGCTTTGCAAAGACGTGCAGTGCAAGGCCAGGGTAGAATCTGCTTTGCCTTCTTCAGTTCGGCACCTCTGTTGACCCACAGGTGAGTCCTCTTCCGAAGTCTCCCTGGGAGAGTCCAACAGCAGCTTCCGCTACTGCCACGAAAGCTGTTGGTTGAAGTACGGCTTTGTGAAAGGATTGATCAAGTGGGATGTTTTTTGGTTTTGTTGCCATCTGTCAGGTAGTAGAGGGTAGTTGGTTTCAATCACATGTATGCTGTCAAGCTGTGTGCAGGAGACTGCAGATGCGACGTGCACAGGGGTTGGTACATGTGGATATGTTGGAAGCGGAATGGGGTGCGCATTAAGCCGGAGTACGGCCATCAGTTCAACTGTCATGGCCTGACACATGCGGCCCCGGCACCACCCCCACCGCCCCCACCAAAGGAGTATACATCCTCCTACAATCCCAAGTACCGCGTGAGAAACCCAGAGCTGGTGAATGCCAGTACTGCTCCGCTCATGACGTTCCATCTCTACCGCGTTCAAAGTGATGCCAACTATAGCTGTTGTGCAAATGCTGACTTGACGACGGCTGGTGCAGCCATGTTCTATTTGCACAACGAGATCGTCTGGCACGCCAAGTCGCGAGCTGGTACGAATTTTGCAGACCCGAAAACGCGAATTCGTCGGTACAAAGTGTGGACACGAGCCACGCAGCCTTTGTTCGACCTCGGCATGAACTTCGGCGTCGATGGCTTAGTTTCTCTCCTTCAGAGGGTTGGGTATGCAACATTGCATGTGAGACATAAATGCGATCCAAGAGATCGAAAGTCCACACGTGAACGCCTCGCAGAGCTTGCTTTCTCGAGTCGGGGGGTTGTAAACCTTGCACCCCGGAAGACCGTGTGGAGTGCACATCCAGACAGAAAACAGGTTGAATGGCAGAACCTCAGCTCTCCAAAGAGTGCGGAGTGGGAACCCAGAAGGTGTCGGGAGTGGCAAGTCACAAACCCTCGAAGTGTCGGACTAGACATTCGCACACCGCGCTGCACATAGTGACATAAGTAATTGCAGTCGACGACCAGCAGATGAATCAGCTAATCACTACCAGGAGCGATGCTGACAATGCGCATGGTCATGACGAGCAGGTTACCATGATTGTTCCTACAGAATCATCGTAGTGACTTTGATTGATCGGCAGCATAGTAATCATCATGCTTCACAGCGGCTCCCTGATCAGCCACAGCCATCACGACCTTGACCATGCCGAGACCAATAATTGGGACGTTTCCCGAGGCGAGCTCGATGCAACAGGCTCGACACTTGAAGTCCCGTGGGTCCAACCCTTGTGACAGCGGCACTTTCAAGCCCCTGCCCCAAAGGCTTCGAAAAAGGCACACACCCCAAAAGAAAGCATCGCCACAGCGAACTATTCGGGCTTTTCAATAGAATGTGTTTGGCTGCCAACGTGCAAGGTCATGAACGAGTTCGACATTACAGAGTGCACCGGCCCCTTCGATTGCGAGAACTTTAAGCGCTTTGGGTACACGGTTGGCTGCGAGAACTGGGTTGAAGGATCAGCTGCGAACTTCCCACATCAAAAGTGGCTCCTTGCTTGAAGTAATCTGATGTTAGGCGGAGCTTTGTACTCTGTATATGCCGCAGCATAGTTTCTTCGACTCAGCGTGAAGTCGCCTCTACACAGATGGAGCGATCACAGGAACAAGTTGAACTTCTATCCGAATGCTGCATGGTTCAGTCGGGAGCTTATATGAGGAAGAAGGAGATGTCCCGATTCGTAGATGTCCTGTCGTGGCCTGCGTGTCTTTTCCCGCTCTGAGGCTTGCCAGGCCCATGCCCCTTTGGCAAGCTGGACGCGAAAAGTGCAAGCTGCAAGGCACAGCTGGGCAAAAGGCGTTTGGGCAAATGCCTTGGAACGGGTTGTGGACTCCTTGACTGCTTGAGGCAACTCAGCCGGGTGGCCAGTGTCCCGAGGGTATTTTCCCAGATGGATCAGGCGACGTGTGCAGCGAGCGAGGTGTCGTAGAAAGATCTTTACAGCATGTCGCTGGAATGGCAGGGGACTGCACCTACCAAATCGCTCCTGCTGGAGAGATCCGCATCGATGACTTGGTCGGCATCACAGAGGAGACCTGCCAGCTCTGGCCTTTTGTATTTCCCACTCATATTCGCAAAGTTGAGGAGACTGGCAACTACGCCAATTTCATCAAGGTAGGCGGACGTGAAACCCAGCTGCAGTCGGCAGCAGGTTTCAAGGGCGTTTCTCGTGCGTGAACAAGAAAATCGGGTGGAGTCGATCGAGTGCCCACTGCTGGGCTGAGGAATACGATCCAGTCATCGACCAGGGTGTCCACTTGAACTTCTGGGACGGACGGTGCGGGGACGGCACCTATGTAGCTTTCCAAGACCTTGGTGTGCCGAAAGATGCAACTTCTTGTCCTGAAGCGACAGGTTTGATGCAATGCTTTGTGAATGGCGGACCAAGAAGCTGGAAGACATGTCTCCCTGCTTCAATCGGCAACGGCATGGAGACGGTATCGGTTTCGTGGCTGTGCACATACTCAGGTTTGCAAAGAAGTATCCGGACGATCCGACCATCGAAGCGCCGGAGTGTGTCTTGGCTGTTGAGTCGCCCTTCTTGCAACAAAAAGCAAACATTGGGCCCGGGCTGTGAAAGCTTTGGGCATCAAATCGTGCAGCAGATTTGCGACAGTGCCGGCTTGTGCAGGTGACTTCAACAAGTGGCTGCTTTCCTGCAATATCTCAGACTTGCAGCCCGAATTCCAGTTCTGGGCATGAAAGATCCTGACCAAGGAAGTTCTATCACGGCACTTCGCACAAGCCGTGAGGCCCGTTGCGGCACCAGATTTGGACGTTTCACGCCGTTTCCCATAGCGTCAATAGAAGATGAAGCCCCTCTTGAAGCAGCGAAGCTGTGATGCTGATGCTTGAGACTGTAAACGGCCGTTGCATGCAGCTTTTTGCATCACTGGCTCTTGCTCTGAATGGCCGCAGAGTCTGGTTTCCAGGAGCTCAAGGGTCCCGAGCAGAAGACGACTGCCGTGATTGCTTGGGGCCAAGCTCGGCTAAGTCCTCTGTCTCTGCGCCGCTGCGGCATGCTACGCCCGTGCCGTCAAGAGAGATCAGGTGCCTGAGACAGGCTCTGAGAATCCGTTGCGCACTCCGACACTCGAGGCCCACCCTACCATTTCGGTAGCCCTTTCAATCTGCCAGTTTCTCAACAGGTGGAGAATGTGCACAAAGTCTACGATGCGATTGCCAGTCACTGGAACCACACGTCGCTGTGCTCGGGATGTTCTTCATTTCGAGATGCGCTGTCACTTTGACAGAAACCTGAGGCGCTACAAAGCCTGGCCCAAAGTGGAGGCAGGTTCATGCAAAGGTTCCGCGGACGGTGAGGTCTTCGGCTGTTGGAGCCCCCAGGCATTTATCCGTGGCTTGCCGCGTGGATCTTTGGTTGCTGATCTTGGTTGTGGCCAGGGCCTTTGTGACAGATTTTTCAGAACTGCGCACATGTGAGCACCGCTTGGACGGTTCCCGTAACAACATCACCTTGAATGCCAACCAAAGTAGTGACATCACGCTTGCGGCACTCCGTCTGCTTATGCAGCAGGCAATGGCAAGAATTTGCAAGCGGCTCAACCCATGCTTGTGTGGGTCCGACTTGCCAAAGCATATCTGCGGCAATTGAGGCCACATGTCAAGGAAGCTGGATGCTTTCCGGTGGCGAGCGTTTCTGCCCTACTGAGTGTGCGGCAGTGCACCAATCCATGCCCCTGCGTGAGTCCAAGGACATCAGCGGACCACTGGCAGAAATTGCAGCCAAGGATTGCTCTTGTCTTAGCCGTGGGTGCAACATACGGTCCAAGATGTACTGGCGCTTGCAGGAGCACGGAGTCTGCAGCATGGCCCCTTGCCCAGAAGATGATGAAGCTTCAGAGATGGAAAGAGATGATCTTGTGTGAAGGTTTCTGACTGCCTGTGTGCGCCGTTGCGCAGTGGCAGTTTCGATGCAGTGCTTTCCATTGCTGCCTGGCCCTTATACTTTCCGTCTCTCCCAACTGCACAGTCTCGACCAGCTAATTACTTGCAGGAGATTCGTGGTCGTAGTATATCTGCAGAGGTTTTACATCATTTGTCCACCGAGCCTCGGCGCGTACAGGCGGGCAAGAAATATGCAGAGAGTATCTGATCTGCCCCGAGCCGCTTAGCCAGGCTCTGCGAGAAGCCGCGCCGCTGGTCTCAGTCGCCGGTTAAGAGACTTTGGGGTTTGGGGGGTTTAGAGTCGATTCTTTTGTTGTGTTCTGCACGAAGTGGCTTTGCAATGCTTTGCACCCAGGCGCTTGCTCAGACCAGGCGGCCAACTCCTTGTCTACTGTTGGAGTTATGAGCCCGGAGCTCGGATTCGGAGACTTCGCGATCACCTTTGCGCTTGCAATGAAGCCTCAGGCAGGACGACCAGCGATCGCGGTCACGGCACCGGTTCCAAGCCCAGGCTCCGCAACTTGCCGCAGCGTCGCAGCACGCTTGTAGCAGAGAGAGAGAGAGAGAGAGAGAGCCCCTTTTGTTTCCTCCCTCCGGGTAACGGCTCACCCACAGCACCACCACCACTGGCACGGGGACCTCCCCTGAAATTATGTGATTGCCCCCTACTGTGTTTGCGGTACCTCGCCCCCGCCCGTTTTACCTCGGGGATCCGTGCCAACACTCACAGTCACTAAAACCACAAACCCACAGGTAGCACAAACACCGACACAACGAGAAGGAGGGGGCTGCAAGAGTGGTACTTGAAGTTGCGGGGTCCAGTGTTGAGTTGTTGGATGTGTTATAGGCTGTTCCGCAAAAAGGTCCCCTCCATACCAGCACCCTCGCAATGACGAGGGGACTGAGAGCCAAAACAGAGTGGGGGTCAGCTCAAGCGAGTAGGACCAGGCGGGGAGTGAAGGCAAATGCATGAGGTCAAAGGCGGGGCTAGTGCAGCGTTGTGCAACCTGGTCCTACCGAGCTGGCTCCTGTGTTGTTTCACGCCGACCAACAAA
>CAJNJA010081719.1:183-12356 GCA_905231915.1 Symbiodinium necroappetens | reverse complement strand
CCTAAAGCCCTAAACCCTAAACCGAATAGCAAAAGCATGGTGGAGATCCTAGGCCCCTACATGGAAAAAACCCTAAACCCTGAGCTTTGCTATCAGTAGGGTTTAGGGTTTAGGGTTTTAGGGTTTAGGGTTTAGGGTTTAGGGTTCCAAGGCCTTGCAGCCATAAACAGGTCAAGCCGAACCCCTAAACGTTGGGGAGAGAGGGCTGCTTTTTAGAATATGTTTCAGGGTCCAATACCCTTAGCATCAAAATAGCCCAAAAAGCCTTATAAAATAGGGTCTTTGGGCCCAAAAGCCTTAACATAGGACTCTTTTGAGGGTAAGGGATACTACGATGCTCTCATTGAAGAGGATAGGGTTTATAACAGGATAATGCTACTGAGTACTCCGAGGCCCTAGCAAGTCTCACAGGGGCAGGGGGGGGGGGATACTTCCCAAATCATACTAGTAATTCCTACAATAGAAACCCTACATTCTACTGTATTTTGCAGGTACTTAGGACCCTTTGGGCAAACCCTTACCAACCTCAAACACTTATAGACATCTTTAAGTTACTGTCGGAATCCCCATACTATAGACACACCACATTCTATCCTAAACCCTAGCCCCCTAAACCCCTAATTAAACCCCTAAGCCCTAAACCCCAAAACCCTAAACCCCAAAACCCTAAAACCCAGAAAAAAACCCTAAAACCCCTTTAAGGAACCCTATAGATCCCTTAAAGGAACCCTACAACACCTTTTGGAACCTTTGGGCGCTTGAGGCTCCGACCGCGCATGGCTTCCCTCGCAGCCGGGGATCGCGGGCGCGCCTTTTTTACGTGATGTAGGGGGCTTAACCCCGTAAGGGTTCGAAGAGGGTTTAGGGTTTAGGGTTTAAGGTTTAGGGTGTAGGGTTTAGGGCTCTTAAAGTTTGGGGATTATAGGGCTTATCTATAGGGCTTATAAGGGAACCCGAAGGCTCTAAGGAGGGGACTTAACCCTCAAGGGTTCGAAGAGGGCTTAGGTTTTAGGGTTTAGGGGCTAGGGTTTAGGGTTTAAGGTTTAGGGTTTAAGGTTAGACTGGAAGCACAGAGTGTCCGAAGTATCTCTATAAGAGTCGGATCTAGGGTTCAATACTAAGAGTTGCTGTTATGACTTGGAGAAGCATGCACCATAACAGCACCTTTCTAGAACCTTCTGGGAACAGGGTTTATACAGGATTACAATAAGGGTGTAGTAGAGCGGCCTTAGCAGCTAGAATAGGGCTTATTGTCTAATAATTGTGCTATACCCATAGGCCCCTAAGTAGTTCCTTTTTGGGATTACCTTATAGGATTCTAAATATAAACCATAAAGGAACTACTGAGGGGCGTATCGGTAGTTAGAACCCCTGAAAAGATTTTGCAAGTATTCAGACCGCTATACCATGGTAGGGCATTAGAGTATGGCTTCCAGGAAACATATTTAAGCACAATAAAAAGCCTTAAAAGCCTAAATTCTACAAGCCAAACTCGAAGAATTTATTCAACACTCCGAATTTTCACGATGCACAGCCCGGTACGAAGGGAGCTGCGGAATTTCTGATAGTTACGGGAGTTAGAAGAGTGTTTACCCTATCGGGCGCATACAACGACTTTGACAGGCTTCATGAGTTATTGCAGTGGTTTTTACAAGCTCTTGCCAATGCACTCCTCAAGAAAAGACCATACAAGTACAATACACGTACAGTGTACAGAGATACATATACATATATGCGCACATGAACATGTTCATTTACAGTTTACAGTACATTCCCTGAGGGTCCATCTGCCCAAAGAATTTACTTTGGGCCCAAAGTACCTACATAGGGACTACTTTAATTAAGGCCAAAGTCTATACTAGCTGGGCTCCTTGGGGTAGCCCGGGATGTTGGGTTTGATGTACAACACTGGCATCG
Source organism: Symbiodinium necroappetens (assembly GCA_905231915.1). NCBI lineage: Eukaryota > Dinophyceae > Suessiales > Symbiodiniaceae > Symbiodinium > Symbiodinium necroappetens. The sequence goes on along the minus strand of CAJNJA010081719.1, from coordinate 10,439 downwards.
GGTTTAGTGATGCCAGTGGAGTACACCAAACCCCACACGCCCAAAGACAAAGCTGGAGCCAAAACACTGCGAGCAGCCACAACTGTAAGAAAAACACACAGACAAGACAAGACACGACAGGACACGACAGGTCAGGGCAGGACAGGGCGGGATGTACGGGGATGCATATCACAGGGTTTAGGGTTCAGGGTTTAGGGACCACAATACAACAAGAACCAGGAGGACCTAAGAAATATACTTGTCCCCTGCGAAACCTTATAACCGTCATGACGCCGCATCGAAGCACAAGCCCCAAAACCCAAACCCAACAAGAACAGAAAGCTTTACAGGGCGAGGCGCTCCACGGCGACGTAGAAGCAATCCTCAGTTAGGGTTTTAGGGTTTAGGGCTTTTCAAGCTCGTTGAAGACTGCTGCCTTTGACGTGGTTTAGGGATGCTTACTACCCCTAAGGCTCAAAATAGCCCAAAAGCCTTATATAGTATGGTCTTTGGGCCCAAAAGCCTTAAAATATGAGTCCCTAGAGCCTTAGGGTACGGGCTTAGGGATGCCGTGTCGCCAAGGCCCTAAAAACACCTAAGTGAGGCTCGGGTTAAAACCGCAAGCCCTAACCCCTTAAGCCTAAACCCCTAAACGCCTAAACTCGAAAAGCCTAAACCCTAAACCCTAAACCCCTCAACCCTCAAACCCTAAACCCCTAAACCCCTAAGCCCTTTGGGGACCAGGGTCCAGGCTTGGGCGCTCAGGCTTCCAAGGGGGTTTCGGAGTGAGGGGGTTTCGGTCTGAGGCTTCGGGGTCTCGAGTTTGGGGCTGTGGGTTTAGGGTTCAGGGTTCAGGGGTAAAGTAGGGTTTAGGGTGACAGGTTTAGGGTTTAAGGTTTAGCTTAGGGTGCAGGGTTTAGTGCTTAGGGCTTGGGGTTTAGGACTTAGGGTTTAGGAGTTTAGGACTTCGGGTTTAGGTAGCACTTCAGGGCTTTGGTTTGGGGTCATTGGCTTTAGAGTCCGGCATAATAAGTTGGAGGAGTTCATCACACGTGCCTATAGGCAACTTTGTCATCCAGCAGAGCAATGACAGCTTCCGTTTAAGGGCTTACGGTTTAGGGTTTAGAAGCAACACACGAAAGGCAAAGCAACAACTAGATGCCAGATTAGCTGCATGCACCCAACGCCCTTTCACAGACCGAACATTTACATATACTCTCAGCAAGTGTTGACACTAGACGTTACTTCGGGTTGTAAGTTCAAGCAGAGACCTGATTTTACAGTCACTTTAACAGCGTAATGCAGGCGGTTTAGGGCTTAGGCGTTTAAGGCTTAGGGCGTTCATGTAGTACTGTGGCTAGAATAGGGTGTTCACTTGGATGGCAGCCGGGATCCTGGAACACCATAGTAATATTTGTCTGCTCCGTCTGCGGCTTCTTAGTCTTCACCCTAAACCCTAAACCCTACCCTAACCCCAAGAAACCTACCTTTTTAAGGACTTATATAAAGAAAACATAATAAGGAACCCTAAAAAGGTAGGTTCTTGAGGGTCCAGGTAAACCCTAAACCGGGGAGACGGAGACGACGGGCTCGACAGCCTCCTTCGGCGCAGGTGCCTGCTGCTTTCCCTTGTTCTGGCGAACGACCGACGGGGCTCCCTGGTCTGTGAAGATGACTGGCGCCTTTGGACATCATATGTAGAATGTGAGAAAGGGTTTCGGGGTCTAAGCATCAAAATAGCCCAAAAGCCTTGCATAACAGGGTCTTTGGGTCCAAAAGCCTTGAAATATGAGTCCTTGGATGCTAAGGGGGGGTCTTCAAGTTACAGCTATACTGAGGAAACTTAAAGACTAGTATTCAATAGTATGAACTCTATCTTCAAGCCGCTACATCGCGCCCAACGCCACAGCCAATGAACTCTGATCTTTCAGCCAAGACAAGAAGAATGCCCCAAAAAGGAAACGGCACAAAAAGTACTGCTCGCGGGACCTATGTAGTACCCTAAAAGTACCAAAGCTCCATCAAGCAAGACATGGTACACCCTCATACATACCCTTTCAAAGCCCTTCTAAAACTCTGTTAGAAGCTCTGGGCATAATTCCCTTCTGTACTCTGACTGACACCCTAAACCCTGCACCCTAAAAAAACATCTAAACCCCAAACCCTAGAAAGGAAAATAGTTACCATCGAGACTCCATGTCGATAAAGCCCACCACAGGCGGCAGCTTTTGTAATGAAGCACCACCTGGGCTTCCAGAGCAAACGCCCTCCACCTCTAAGCCTATAATCTAACCCTAAGGGTCCAAGTACCCAAATAGCAGGGTTTCAAGGGCCAAAAACCATTCAGAGTATGGATTTTGGGACCTAGAACCTTACTATTTGGGTACTCGGACCCTCTGGGTAAGGTTGAAACCATGGGCCCCTAGTAAGAGCCCTTAACCCTCGGATCCTTATACACCTACTATGTACCCTATATGTACCTTTAAGGGTCCCTAGAAAGGCCTAAGAGTCCATATTAGCGGCCCCGACTTCAAACATTAGATATAAAGGGTCATCACGCTTAGGCTTCAGGCTTTCACGTGTTTTACTTATACACACAGGGTTCCTGAGTTTAGCAATATACAGATAGTAATACTGTCTCTCCCTCTACATATATATATATATTATGTGTATATCCATACAATATCATACCTGTACGTTTCTACATTTCCAGAGCATAGCTTGAACATGCTTAAACTATGACGGCGCCCCTAATCCCAAACAACCTATTCCAGATCCCTACAGTCACCGCTGTGCCTAAAATGGCATCGTCCTTGGCTTCCTTCAGATGAAGTACACAAGGACTGAGGATGGCCTGTGTTTGACAATCCATAGGGATTTTTTAAGGGTAAGTGGGAGGGGGGTATGGGACTTTACTTCCACAAATAGGCCGTATTAGGTCCTTACTACAGTTACTGCAGCCTAACCACCCCCCCCCCCCGCCCTATCCCCCAAAAGGTCCTTATGAGCACTGGTCGACAAAGGTTGAAAGCAGTTCCCAGTTCCCAAACCACCTTGGCTCTACGAGGGATATAATGTAGGGGCCTTAATAATGAGAATAGGTTTTGAGGGTAAATTATGCTACAATTATAGTAAAGAGCCCTAAGAATAGTATTGTTGATTATTTAGTCTCCCATATTATATACTTCCTATTTGGACACATCCCCTAGAGGCCTGGAGTAGTAAAGGGTCTCAAATTAAGGGATCCACCCTTAGCTCCTGGCAGGGGCCTGGGACATTGTCCCGTGTGCACAAGACCGTAACCCTAAATCATGAGCGTCTCCCTGCCTACCTGCACTACCCCAAAATAAATAAACGCTTGACCTCCCAAAAACAATAAAGCCGCACTGAAGCTTGTCTACATCCTCATATATTCCCCACAAAACTCTTTCGCCCCTGTCATAGCAACCCGTTAGAGCCCTCAAGCAAACCTTTTAACAAACCCGTCAACAAAACCTTCAGCGTGTGTTTTAACCCTAAACCCTAAACCCAAACCCCTAATTAAACCCTAAACCCCTAAACCCCTAAACCCTAAACCCGAAACCCTTCCTCCTAAACCCAAACCCCTAAACCCTAACACCTAAACCCTAAAACCCTAAACCCCTAACTAAACCCCTAAACCCTGGACCCTAAACCCCTAAACCATAAACCCCTAAACCTCTAAACCCGTTTAAGGAACCCCTATAGATCCCTTTAAGGAACCCTTTAAAGGAACCCTAAACCCCTAAACAAATGCACCTCGCGTGGTCGCCATGTGTCACTGCCATGAACGCGTTCGCTGGGTGCACGGTTCAGCTACGGCCCGCGTCTTCTTTTGCTTAGGGTTTAGGGTTTAGGGTTTTAGGGTTTAGGATTTAGGGTTTAGGGTTTAGGGTTTAGGATTTAGGGTTACAGTTCAGCTACGGCCTGCGGCTTCTTTTAGGGTAGTATAAGGGCTACCCTAAACCCTAAGCCCTAAACCTACTATACAAGATTGGGGCTTGGCCTCTATAGGACTCTACCAAGCCCCGTAGGTTTTTTTCAAGTTTCCTCAGGATTTCGGGCATTTGGGGCCTTTTTGGGGTTTCTAGGATCTATAACCTAGATGAGAAAGGGCTCCCTTTCTGGCATATAGTGTAGGGTTTAGGATTTAGGGTGTATTTGGCATACACAGAGGCTCCATATAGACTACCATTATGGAATTGGGCCCAAAAGACCATCCGTATTATGGTCTTGGGGAGCCTAAGTCCACAATAGTAGTGTGCATGGAGCCTCTAGGATACAGTGTAGCTTCACAAGGGACCTAAGACCGCAAAAAGGGAAAAAGAGCCCACTCGCAGACTCAGGTTTAGAGGGGTTAAGGTATCACTGCCTGGGTGCAGCCGGGCAGACAGTTGAGGCTGTCTGGCGGGCTTCCCGTTTTCGGAATGCAGAGTTCGCAGCTGTTTAAGGCTTTGGGTTAGAGTTTAGGGTTTAGGGTTTAGCTGACTGGCTTAGGTTGCTTTAGCTTTTGGGGGTTTGGGATTATCACCTGAGTGCTGTGTTTCAGGGCTTGGGGTTGAGCTGAAGTGTTCCCAGGGCGTGAGAAAAGGGCGCGAATAAGAGCCTGCCAGATCGCAATCGGGGTGCGGGGTCTTTGTATTTTAGAACTACTAATTCGGAATTTACCGTGTAGCCTTGAGGGCTTGGGATTTAATCTAGGATGTAAACCCAAAGCCCTAAGAAACCGGTAAGCTGATCTAGGATTCAGGATAGGGTTCTGTGGGCTTCTGCTGGAGGATCTAGATTCAAGTGCATCTACGAGTAGTACTGTTGGTTCAGCAGCGGCGCTTGTGGCCTTGCCAATGAGACGATGGTTTTGGGGGGCATGGAGTGTGAAACCCGTATAGGGTCTATTTTTTTAGGGGGACAAGACCCCAGTCATCTTAAACGCCGCCGACATAATTACCGAGCTACATTGCTTCTAGCCTAACCCCAAATGCCTAGAACCTATAGTCTTGCAGCTGCTAGGTACATGAAACCCATAGTTTCTACTCATGTAGACCTCTACATATGTAAGTCTCACTTCTGCGAACCTCAAAGCAAGTCAACATGCGAGTTCTCCGAACTGTACCCTACGGCATGGGTCCAAGTATCCAAACAGTAGGCTATTCGATACAACAACCCGTTCAGAGAGTAGTATGTCGTAACCTAAAATTGAAAACCCAAACTGGGCATTGGGAATGTTCGGGAAGCCGCAGGTACGTTGCTTTCTCTAAGTCGATAAAGCCCTAGATGCACGAAAGAACGAACTTCGCGAAACCTCAAATCGTACTGACAAGGTTCAGGAGTAGAAGATCCTGTAAAGAAAGTTAGAGACAGCGATCTGAATAAGAGAACAGGGTTTGGGGTACATTACTGCAACTAGAATAGGAAACATTAAGGAACGATGCGTGCAATTGCTCAAAGTATGACATTGCTGCAAGGTTTGGAAGCCCAGGTAGCCAGGTAAGCTCCCTAAACCCCAAGCCCTCAACCCAAAACCAAAAACTCTAAATCCTAAACCCCTAAGCCCTAAACCCTAAAGCCCTAAACCCTAAACCCTTACTCCTGCTCCCTAAACCCAAAGCCCCAAACCCAAAACCTGCAGACGTTTCTCATCGATTCTGTGGCGACGGGCTGCGGCTCTGGGGGGCTCGCAAAGAGCGTCGCAGGGGCGAGTCCGTCGTGACTGCCCAGGCAAGGACAAGAGGTTGTTGGGTTTAGGGTTTTGGGGTTGGGGTTTAGGGTTTAGGGTTGAGGGTTTAGGGTTTTGGGTGTCCCTAAACGGCCCCTAGAGTTGGAGTTTAGGATTTGACTCCAAGGCAAGGACAGGAATCTAAGGCCGCAGTATTCAGACGCTTGGGGGTTTGACTCCCTGGAGGATCTGGGATTGCCAACACCCCCCCAAGAACCCTTTCCCTTGCGGTCCAAAGGACCCAATAATAAGGTACTCTGGTTGCGGATAGTAGTTATCTAGCTTAATATTTGGGAGAGTATATGATTATTAGGTACTTGGACCCTTAGGGTTTAGGCTGCAGCCACAGCTGGGCTTTCTCGTTCTGCGTGGCAAAGTGCCACGAGTCCCGGTGGCGTATCGCCTGCGTCCACTCCTCATCTCGGTTCTGGAGCTCGTGCCGCTTCTCCTCCTGAGAACAGGGCAGTTTGTCCCTGTCTGGTGTCATCTTGACAAAGCAGAATTCATCCTTCTTCTGGAGCTGCTGCTTGGTCTCCTCCTCACAACAGGGCAGTTCACAGGAAAGATTTGAAAGATGTGGGTCGTTTCCTGGCCTCCTTCTTCAAAACCACGGACGCCATCTCCACGGTACTCTTCAGCTCCCGGACGCGCTGGCTATGGAGCTCATTGTGCATTCAAGCCCTTGCGCTCCAGCTTCCGCTTCGCATTTTTTAACTGACTGATCATGTTGGCCTGCTGGCTCTTCTCAGTGGCCTTCTCCTTCGTCACCGTCGCCGTCTTGGATCGTGTAACGGAACCCCGAAGACGAGACCTAAAAGAAGCATCTGCGAATGATCCGGAGCTAACCCCACAACCTTACTACGGTTGATGATATACATCCTGCATTACCCATGATAAAGAATATCCCCATAATTTCCATAGTTTGGGGTCCTTATAAGGTATTGCTAAGGATTTCTATCATCAACAGTATCAAACCCACAACCCCCCCCTAAACCCTAAACTCAGCCCTAAACCCGAAACCCTAAACCAGACCCTGAACCCTAAACCAAACCCTAAAGCCGAAACCCTAAACTAAACCCTCAACCCTAAACTAAACCCTCAACCCTAAACCAAACCCTAAACCCTCAACCCTAAACCCTAAACCCTCAACCCTATATAAACCCTAAACTAAACCCTCAACCCTAAACCAAACCCTAAACCCTCAACCCTAAACCCTAAACCCTCAACCCTATATAAACCCTAAACTAAACCCTAAACCAAACCCTCAACCCTAAACCCTAAACCCTCAACCCTATATAAACCCTAAACTAAACCCTAAACCAAACCCAAAACCCTAAACCCAAAACCCTAAACCCAAAACCCTAAACCCTCGACCCTAAACCCAAATCTCACCGCTTCTGTCCCGACAGCGCCTCTGCCGCCACCCGCTGGAGCCCGGAAGCCCCGGCACATGGCCTCAAACAAACGTCGCGGGTGTAGGGTTCAAGGGTGAGGGGTTTAGGGTTTCGGGTAGTAGTAGTAGTAGTAGTAGTAGTAGTAGTGGTTTAGGGTTCAAGGGTTTAGGGTTTAGGGTTTAGTTTAGGGTTTAGGGTTTAGGGTTTAGGGTTTAAGGTTTAGGGTCTAGGGTTTATAGGGGTTTGGGATTTTGGGGGTCGAGGGCTTAGGATTTAGGGGTTTATCGGCTCTAGGGCTTCAGTAGGGTGTGGGGATCAGGATTTGGGGTGTAGAGTTGAGCTTTCTCTGAGATCGGATGAGAACACTCGTCGAACACAGTCTCCTCCAGATCCAGCAAAAAATCCCAGCCGCTTGCCGAAGTGACATGATGCAGGGTAATCACCAGGTTACCTGCGCCGCACAGGACTTTACTCAAAATGAATACCCCTGTGCTTCTGACCGTCCTTTACTTGCCCGCTGACAACACCGAGACCCGGCCGTCAAATCAAGCGCGGGGAGAGAAAAAGAGGCTTCTGAAAGGTTGAGACTATGGGCCCCTAGCATGGGCCCTTAACCCTGGGTTTAGGGTTTAGGGTTTGGGGTTTGGGGTTTGGGGTTTAGGGTTGGGCTCTTTCAAGGTATTACTTTATATCCTAGATGTATCCCGAGAATCCCCCGAAATGGCCTCCGGGTCCACATTCGGGGCCTAACCTAAGTACCTTTATGGGGGAGGGTACTTGCCAAAACCATAAGAATACAGTTGATGATATAAATCCTGCATTACGCAAACCCTCCCATAGTTTAGGGTCCCTAAGGTAATGCAAGATTTTTATCATCAACCGTAGCAATTCCCACTATAGAAGCCCATCTACTCTATAGGTTACTTCTAAGGCCCCTTGGGAATTCAAGCAGCTACAGCTTTTCTATAATGAGGTTTCGCAACAAAAGCAGAGGAATCCTCAGAAGCCGAAACCCTAGACCCTGAACCCAAAATATGCTAGGCCCATGCCCTTTCAAACACCCATGAAAAAATGAAAAAAAACATAGTAGGCAGTTCCTTAATTTAATTGAAGGTGTGTGGAGTCTCTTGACAAGAGCCCTTAAAAGGAACGCTTATGATAACAGAAACCGTAGTGGTAATGAAGGGAGGCACCGTCTGACTATCTGAGATTTCCGATCCTCTCAAGCCCTCCTACTGGTAGAGCCTGATCTAAACACAACTCTAAACCCTAGATCCATGGAGGCCTCGGGAGTTGATGTGAAATACTAAAAGATATTTCTGAACCCGAAAAAGAAAGGGTTCAAGGTTTAGGGTTTAGGGTTCAGGCCTACCGTATACCAAAACATTAAAACTCCCGCAGCCAATCACTTCCGTACCAAAGGAATCATGGAGTCTCTACCCTAAACCCTAAACCACAACCCTAAGCCCTAAACCCAAAACCAAAAGCCAAAACCCCAAACCCCAAACCCTAAACCCCTAACCCTAAACCCCTAAACCCTAAACCCTTAAACCCCAAACCCAAAAACCCTAAGCCCTAAAGCCGCGAGAAGTGCAGGGAGGCCCCGACCATCTCGAATCCCGGGGCAGGGCTGTCGGGCGCCGGTGCCACCTTTGGGATCGGTCTGAACGGTTTAGGGTTCAGGGCTTTTAGGTTTTAGGGTTTAGGGCTTCCAGAGGCTCATGCCCTACCTCTTTTCTAGGGGGGATCTGCTAGATAGGAAAAATTTAAAAAGGGTTTAGGATGGGTTGAGGGTTGAGGGCTTTAAGGGGTTTAGGAAGTTTAGGTGAGTTTAGGGTTGAGGGTTTAGGAAGCTAGGATAGCGTTTCGGGCTTGGGGTTTAGGGTTTAGGGTTGAGGGCTTTGGGGCTTGGGATGGTTTGGGCCAAGGGCTCACGGTGTTCAGGCTGTTCGGGATCTCAAAACCTACCACTCCTGGACCCTAAGAACCCTTCCTTTGTAGGAACTTCTATCCCTCAGACTCCAAGTATACACATAGTACCTTCTTCGGGGCTCTAAAGTCTGTAAAATGGTACCTGCTTTGGGCCATTTGGAGTCTTAGGGGTTTTGAAGACTTATCCAAAGAATAGGAACCAGGCGTTTTGAGGACTTACCCTAAGGGTCCAAGTACCTAATCATCATATACTCTTCTGAATACTAACCTACAATACGGGTATAAGGAAGTCATATTGAGGATCCCTTAGAAAGGCAGGTTTCTTAGGGTCCAGGCGTGGATCCTTGGACCCTTTAGGTTGTTTATGTTTCGGAGTGTGGCTGCCAAGGTTGCACCTTAACCCAAGCCCTAAGCCGTAAGCCAAGAAACCCTCACATCCTAAAGGTTTAGGGTTGAGGGTTTTAGGGTTTAGGGTTTCAAAAACCCTAAGCCCTAAACTCCTAAACCCTAAACCCCAAGCCCTTAACTCCTAGATGGGCCTAGATGCAATAGACCCTGCTGCAGTACGCAAACGAACATCAACGGCCTCCCTTCGACACCCAGGTAAACCTCATAAAAAACCTCTAGCTCTAAACCCTAAACCCTCAACCCTCAACCGCCCCAATCCCGGTCTTGCGGAAGGCCAAAAACAGCCATAGAACCCCTTGCATATGGGTAGTTCTCTAAAGTAGGGTCCCCTCTTGGGCCCCCAATGTAGTACAGCACCCTTTTTTCAACAAAGGATCAAAAAAAGGGACCCTACTTTAGAGAACTACCCAGATAAGAGCCCCTCTGGAAACCCTTCTACAACCCAAGGAACAGAACTACGGTTGATGATATATATATATATCCTGCAATACCCATGATAAGCAATATATCACAATTCCCTTATTTCAGGGGTCCTTAAGGTAATGCTAAGGATTTCTATCATCAACAGTATCAAACCCATAACCCCCTAAACCCTAAACTAAACCCTAAACCCTAAACCCTAAACCCCCTAAGCCTAAACCCTAAATCCCTCAACCCTAAACCCCTGAACCCTAACCCTAAGGATGCCCTTCTTTCGCCACGTAGCCGGTGTTGGCTCCTGCGACTTGGCACGTGCCAAGGTCTCGAGTGCCTGTTACCCATAGGCCCCTAAGTAGTTCCTTTTTGGGACTACCTTATAGGATTCGAAA
>CAJNJA010081708.1:0-20849 GCA_905231915.1 Symbiodinium necroappetens | reverse complement strand
CGACAAGGTTGTCCACTGCAAGAAGCGAGTGAAGGTCAACGGGAAATGGCAATGGCAACGCCCTCACTACGTGCGGATCGTCACCCACAAATTGCCCGGGACCAAGGGGAAGACCCTCAAGGTCAAATCCGGTACACAGGTCATAGACCGCTGCTGGCGATTTCTCAAGGAGCGCGTCCTTGTGAACCAGCATACGAAAGCGGGTAGTGCCTTTCTCCGAGCAAAGCTCAGGTCCGCCCAGTACGAGTACTGGAATCGGAATGCTGACCTTTGGGTAGGGTGCGGTGACCTGTGTACCGGCTTTATGAATAAGTTTCTGTCCTAATCTGTTCACCTGGGAACCACATGTTTGCTAGTTTTGGGGCCTCCATCGAAGGAAAAGAACTCGTCTGTTCAAGCTCTGCTGCTTCATTCGTCTGTTCAAGCTCTGCTGCTTCATTCGCCAACATGTGCAAGGTCTGTCAATTTCTGCCACCAACCATGCAAACATGCACATACGGCTGTGTCATATCAATCCTCACATATGCGTGCACGAAAGTAACATAAACGGTTTGCATGCGCTTTTGCACATGATCCCAGCACAAAACGTGGGTACATGAGGGGGGGGGTAGCATATATATATATATATAGAGAGAGAGAGAGAGAGGGGGGGAGTACAAGGGGGGATGGAGTCTGTATGGGGCTTGAGGCTCCTCTGGTTCGTGGCCTTCAGCTTTACGGTTTAGATGATCACGGTTTAGGTGATTAAGGGCTTACGGCTTGGCACTCTTCGGGGGATGGAGTTATGGGTTGGAGCTCCTCCTGAATGGAAAAGCAGATGCCTTAAACTCAAGATGTACGTTTGAGGGATTTGGGGTGGGACGGTCGGGGTTCGAGGATTCGTGGCTTACTTCGTGGATTTGTGAATTTTCGGACTGGGTCCCTGCATCCAGATTGCAGCCGGAAACTTGCAGCAACACCTTCAGATTCGTACTGGATCCCTGCATTGAAATTGCAGCTGGAACTTGCAGCAACACCTTCAGCCCTGCCTAAACCGTCGGAACTAGTACCGGGCGTGATCCTACGATCAAGACATGGGGCTACACATCAAACCACCGAGGAAGGACCCGAGAATCAATAACTGGTGAGCCTTTGAGCTCCTCCTCAGAATTGGCTTCCAAAACCACAATCATGGAGCCGTCCTGTCTAAGGCCGAATCTCTCGGGGCATATTACATGAGCCATTTTGTGCTTTACGGCTCGGTTGCCGATGGTCATGCGTCCATCCGGAAACAAGATAGTCATGGACACAACGCAGGCAGGCTCACTAATTAAGTATGATCGTTTCTGCTGTCGGGATTCGACCTTTCAGCAGAAGGCATGACCAGGGATTGGGCAAAAGCAGAATTATGATCCGCGCACAAAGCAGACTCAGACTGACCACAGCATCTTACCACATCCGATGTGCAGCCACCACTCAGTTCCCTTGATGCCAGCCCGTAAAGCCACCAGCTCGCACTCTTACAAGCACATACGAGTATACACTCCTTTCACCATGAACATAAAGAACCAAGCATGCCCTGCACCCCCGAAACCCAGAAAAGTCCTCCTCCCATGCGTCCAACTTCTTCGGATCGCATTCCTGGACTCTGCAAGAAAAGAGAGAGACTACCAGTCTGGCCACAGCAAACAGAGCTTGAGAAAATTAGGGGCTCCAACAAACGAGAATGTATAAGCTGAACAGGCTCGTCATTCTTTGCTAAACACTACGCTGAACAGGAACGTCGATCATTGTTTTGCAGGCCCGAGAATACACATAATTAGCAACTAAGTCTACCACTGACCCTAATACAACGAGAGTGCTCTGTTCCTCTTCTACTATCAAGCATTGATAGGCCCCAGAATAGTTCAAAGGGACAGGGGTACTACCGGGCGACCTAGGCAACCAAATTCGAGACTGGCAGCCCTCAATCACCCCCAAAGTGTGATCACAGTGGGTTCAACTCCAAGCCACGAGGCCAGAAAACCCAACCAATCCCTGAACCCTATATGGGTACTTCTCTAAATTAGGGTCCCTTTTAAGGTCCTTTTTTACAAGGGTGCCGTACTCTATTGGGGACCTAGAAAGGGACCCTAATTTAGAGAATTACCCATCTAGTCGTCACCCTCAACCCTCGGCCCGAAATCCTACCTGGACCTTGTAAAGCCCTGTTTTAGGCTCGCCAGGGTGATTCGGGTAGGTTCTTTGGGGTCCAGGTAGACCCGAAGCTCAGCCCGGAGAGACTCGGCCCTAAGTCCCAAAATCTACAGACCCCAGATCTAGATCCTGCTCCCTCAGCCCTGAAAGCCCTGAAGGAACACGAGGCCTGAAAAGCCATGTAAAGGTTTAGGGTCCCCCAAACAAGTCCCCAAAAAAGCACACAAGCAAAATTCGGATAGGGATATCTCATATAAGCCCCCCCCCCTTACAATGAAGCCCCGCAGTTATAATGAGGTATGCTTATCTCCTTTTTGGGGTCCCTAAACTACCCAGAGAACCCAATACCCCTTAATTAAGGAATATACCTTAAATTATAGGGGCCTTGATATTATGATTTAAGGTATATTCCTTAATTAAGGGGTATTGGATTCTCTGGGTAAGCTCAGCAAGGTCAATTGGAACGCCCAGGCTCGGTCACAGTGTCGTGCACTGCGTGGCCCACCTGCGCAGCCAGCTTACCTGCAGACATGCCTCAGCTTCAGGAGCTGGCTTGGTATGGAATAGGGATCCTTTAAAGGGCTTAGGGTTTAGGCTTGATATAGAATAGGGATCCTGTAAAGGGTTTAGGGGGGGGGATCCTTTAAAGGGTCCTGTACTATGATGACGAAGAGCTACTGAGAGGGTTCTATAACGTAGCGGCATTAATAGTTGGAACAGGGCCCTTCACAGGGCTCTATCTTTCATACAGGCTTCAGCTCGAGGAGGGCTAACGGTCTAGGGTTTAGGTTGGGGCTTAATCATTTTAGGGTTTAGGGGTTTAGGGTTTAGGGTTTAGGGCTTAATTCTAGGATTCTAGGGATCCTGATGCTTAGAATACGGCATCCTCTACGGCTTCCCTTGGGCTACCAGCAGACATGCCTCAGATCGAGATCGAGGGCTTTAGGCTTCAGGGTCTCATATGGTGTTCCTTGAAGGGTTGTGTCGTGGTTCCATGAAGGGTTCTATGAGGGTTCTCTAGAGGAGTACGGTTTAGGCTTCAAAATTTTGGGTTGAGGATTTAGGGGGTTTCTGTAGGTTTATAGGAGTCCAAAACTCATACTTCAAACCATGATGAAACTTCTGCAGCCTTTATGAAGGAACATTTCCGAAAAAGTTATTGGCATACCTTGTCGGTTTCAAGTTTGGTAGATCCATTCATTGAAGCGGCTTATGAAGCACGTAAATCTAGGCTGCACTCGAAAACAGGTCTAAAACCCCGGAAATCCATTTCCCTCAGGCCTCATCTGTTGAGACACGGAATACAATCCAAAGGGTTCATGTACCCAGCCAATATATGTACTTTGGCCGAAGCGTTGCATTCCCTAGAGACTGCAACAACCCTTTAGCTCATGGTTGATGATATAAATTACCCATAATAAGGAATAAAGCGTAAATTCCCATAGTTTAGGGCCCTTAAGATAATGCTGAGGATTTATATCATCAACCGAATGAAACCACCTGAAATCAGGCCCGGAGGGTCCGAGTACCCACATAGGAAGGTCTAAGGTCCCCCAAAATTGATAGCCAATAGGAGAACTTCAAGCTTTTTGGCTTTATCTACCAAGTCTATCCTAGAAAGTTTGATTTTTTGGGGGGCCTGGTTGTTGAAGAAAAGAGAGCAAAATCCATACTCTGAACGCTTTTTGGACCTTGAACCCTGTAATATTTGGGGACCTGGGGACCCTGAGGGAGAATGAAGATTTTCTTTTGGTTTGAGGCATACCCAAAACCCTAAACCCTAAATACCCTAACCCCTTAAACCCTAGACCCTAAAACTTAACCGTTCTTCGTATGGTTTGGCACATACCTGAATCAAAGGGCTTCGGAGTCTCTGCGTAACCGCGACACTGCACCCTAAACCCTAAATCTTAGATACCATCTAGAGTCTAGATAGGTGGGGTACAAACAACGCGGTTTCGTCAAGACGTGTGACTTGAGCCTAAAAAGACGAGGCACCCAGATCTTTGCGAGCAACGACTGCAAGCTTGCAGGACATGGTAGCAGCGCTGGCCCGGAGAGACAAGCTCAAAATCCAGCCAGCTTTCCACAGCAAGGTCATGCACCCATGGCGCTTCGGACTCAGCTGGTCGAGGGATAAAAAACGGGCTAACTCGTAGTCTGAATATTTCGTGCATAAACCCAGGAAAGTATGACTCAGCATGACATCATGATGCTCAGGATAGTGGAAGAGTGCCTCGAGCGAGTTACAACGGCTCATGACTGGAGCCTATTCGAGTTGAACATGTCACTCACAGCCCAGATCCAGGACTCTGTGTTAGGGTATAGTATAGGGATCGCAGAGGCCTTTCACGAAATCCCTATTGGTTCAGACTTCGATATTGCTTGGGTTTGGTGGCCACGAGTGGTGCATACAGAACTAGGGGTGCAGAGTCTGAAGGTTTCCGTGCTTCTCGTGCGAACGCAGCGAACTTCTCCCAAATGGCAGCGAGACTGTGAGAGCAGAGCAAAGCTGCGTCTGAAAACCCCGGCCAGCTGAAGTGTGTCGGCGTAGCCGCCAGCCCTGAGGCAGAACTACAAGACCTGACCCTAAAGACACGCCTTACTTGGAAGTTCATGGGACTTATTATAAGTACAGTTATGGTAGATAGTATGAAAGACCCTGAAAGATACTGACATACAGAACGACCGAAGCTTGTCCAGTAGAGCTCCGCGCATTTACGGCTTTGGCCTGCTATGGGGTGGAAACGTTGCACGCCGAGAACAGCGTTTATATGTTCTCGCATTTGCCGAAGTCTCCTTGGCAAATACAACCAACGTACAGAATTTACCAACCAACAAACTTACACACGCTTGGGAAACTTCTATGCCCCATAAAGTCCTAGAAACCCCTATGAAACCCGATTCAAACCGAAATTTCCTCGTGGATTGGCAGCAAGCTCTAAGTGGGAGCCCATGCAGATGTCCAAAATCTTTGTGACAACTTCAAGCCCCATTGGCCAAGCTTTATAGGTTTTACGGTTTAGAGAGGCTGAGGATGTCAGTGCCAGGTCAATTCCGCAGGCCTCAGGCTTGGAATCCAAGTGCCCCAATTAAACTCTACACAGGTCTCGCAACTCTAACTCGCTATAAAACCCTAAACCCTAAACCCTGAACCCTGAACCCTAAGCCCCACACCCTGAACCCTGACCCCAAACCCTGAGCCCTAATCACTAAACGAAGCACCTGAGGCCAGGGCTTTTCTCCGGAAGATATCGACGGGAACCTCGCGCACTTGGAACTGCCGCCGCACCTTCGAAGATCCGGAGAGGGAGGATCGTCGAAGCTCAGGGCGCAAGGGTAAGGATCTTCGGGTTCTAGGAATATGTAATGCAGGTTGCCAAAGAATGGAGCTCCTTGTTGATGTTAATTAAGGGATTGTAAGCTTCACGGGTCTCTGTTGCTGTGCGGCTCTGTCTGTCAGGATTGGGGATGCACATGTGAAGAGCTTCGAAAGCTTTGCGACTTCTGTGATATCCGTTGATCTGTGGCAAAATGCCAGAATGGAGCCTTAGTGCACAACGTGTAACTAGACTCACTAGACCCCAAACTTGCCTTGGTTGTCTTAGATACCTGGGCATAAAACAGGCTATCCAACAAAAAAAGTGCTATCACTCTTGGCTTATGGATGTAAGTCTCATTAAAGCCTAAGCTCAATGCACCCTGCATGCACAAGCACCAGAGCGCATATCTGGACCAGTAACACAGGGGTTTAATGAACCCGAGATGTCAATCGCGGAGAATGAACCGGGACCGTACTGAAGGTTTGACGTTCAGGAGCCCTAACAGCATGCCTGCAGATGTTGCATTTCCATGTGAGCTGCAGCTTGCAATTTCCATTGGAGCAACTTCTTGGTGCATTGGCCCCCCATGTGCATCGGACGATTTGAACTAATCAGGAGATGCTGTGCACTGAAAGAATCCGCAGAACGGGGCAAAACAGGCATTTAATCCTAAACCGAAGATGGAAGACGAAGCACCTGGGCCAACTCCATCTCAAACTCCTGAGGGGCAACGCATCTACTTGAAGATGCTACTCTTCGGGGTCTAATACCCTTATTACACAGCACTCTCAAGGCTGAGTACAAATATGCAAAACTCAGGTCGTCAGAATCCGAAAGATAGAATCCGACAGAACCGGTTCTGCTAGCGATTAAACCCCATCGCAGACATTTGCAACGCGAGCTCGGAGATGCAAGTGGTATAATATACTGCGATAATTGTAGGTGAGCAACCCGGAGTTTTGGAGAGCGTCTGTAGCTGTAGGGTTTGGGGCCTAGGGTTTAGGATATTTGTTGCTAATATCCCCATAGTCATACCCAACATAAACACCCACCAAAACCCGTGTACAAAGCCAATTTCATATGAATCCACTATACTGGTCCTGAAGATCTGTACCGGAATCCATCCTAGAAATTGAATTTAGGGTGCTGGTGGATATTTAGGTTGCAAAGACATAGATGTAACTTTGGCGTTCGGGATGTTAACACCATACGGATCTGTACCTGTGACGGGACGGGCTTAAACACTTCATGGCGAGTGTGGCGTTCGGGTTCCTGACCATGAACCTTCAGGCAGAACCTCCAAAAAACGAAACCCATAAATCGTAATTGCTTTCACCTGAATTGTTCGAATTGTCGCACCTTGTCTTTTGGTCCTGGTTCCTCGGAATTACATGACTTGCATAATTAGAAAGGCATCATTTAGGGCGGGTTCTGTATATGCATACCATGGTTCGAAAACTTTCAAGTTTAATAGCTTTTGACCCTGAAGCCAGACCTGTAGCACGAAAAGCCAACTCTCGTAAGGGACTATCTGATGATTTCGTAGCAGGAATCTGACACAAGCCTACCTTCTAAACCTTGAAGGGCATACACGATGAGCTTGGAGTAAGGGATCCGAAAACGATAGGGCTTCGGGGCCGCCAAGCCCTAACCTAGTTAACCTGGTGCTCGCCTGCAGCTCGGCCGGATCTTTCGGGGGAGCTGCCACCAAAGCCTGGCAGCCAGGTTTTGCGGGTTTGGGGTTTAGGTGTTTCGGGGGTCTATTTTGGGGGGTCAAGTCTAGTTTAGAGTTGGCTTCCTATGTCAGCAATATTTCCTGCTTGCCTTGGGTGGGCTTTACCGGCAAGACAACACCGCACGTGATACCTGGTCGAGACTTGTGCAGCCATGCTCTTATTTAGTTAGAGGGTGTACGACCCCTTCAGTTAGAATGCCTCTTATGCAGACCGCGGCTTTCTGGTACTGCAGCCAGGTTGTCCTCACACGCTGACTGATGACTCAATTTTAGGCCTACCTGAGGCATTGCCCACGAAGCAAGGCCCTACCTTGCCCTACAACCTCAAATAGCAATGTGTTATCGGAAGCCCGGAACTCTTGAAGTCTGCAGTCTCAGAGAGTCTCAGACACATCTGAGCTCTGCAAGCCCACCAGCCTTACTGTAGACATGCAGCTACCCGTTCCCTACTGTTCCCCCTACATCAACGTTATGATTTCGAGCATCCTTGATCCTCATGTTACGGTCTGCAAAGAAGACAGGAGAAACACAAGCGGCACGGGAATGATAGTGAGTAATAACGGCACCGTCGATAATGATGGCGGCGTCGGTGATGTTGCTGGCGATAGTGGTGAGGAGCATCATGATGATTAAGATGATGATGATGATGATGATGAAGGTGTTGCAGTTGCTGAGGGGTTAGTGGATCTGGTGCAGCATCATCATCAACAACGACAACAGCAGCAACATGACGGTCGTGATGGTGATCACGATGATGACGTTTGCCGCTGCCAGTAGCAACAATGGGCGCGCGCATACACACACACACACACACACACACCCCTGACAGGTTGGTACTTATGCCCACCTGAGAAAGCAGACAAGCAAGCTGATTCCTGGATAAGCCAGCAGCCAGGTGCAAGACATTACTACACCCCTAAACCCCTAAACCCTTATAAACCCTAAACCCTCAACCCCTAAACCCTAAATTAAACACTAAACCGAACAGACATGCTCGAAGGAGACCACGCTGCTTGTGACACAGTGCTGAAACATGCCGGGCGGGAGACCTGCATGGACCTGGGCCATGCTCGGAGGCTCAATACATGTTGAGCGGTTCAGGGTTTAGGATTTAGGGGCTTAGGGTTCAGGGGTTTATGGTTTAGGGGTTTTGGGGTTTTGGGCTTTTGGGGTTTAGCGTTTAGGGTCCAGGGGTTTAGGGTTTAGGATGCATCTCGAGCGTGACTTTTTAAAGGCAAGAGTTGAAACTAGATAGACTGCCTTTGGAAACCTGCTTGGCGCCATTGCTGCAATCTGCCCAAACCAACAAGTCATATTCGACTTCGACCCAGTGTATCACTGGCACGCCCATACCTACGACCGGTATTCCTCAAACTCAGACATGGAACATTCCACTCGCAACTAAAGGAGAGATGAAGCCCTTCTATGGGGGATCCTTGATATGTTTGTTCACCTCACTTACCCCAAGCTGAAATGTAACGTTGCAAAGCTCTCAACCCTGAACCCTAAGCTCTATACCCCTCAAGGCTCAGTTCCTGCATTGCTTCAGAGGGGCTTGTCCGCTGCTTCGGCCAGACCGGAAAATGCCTCGGGAGGCTTCGGTTTAGGGTTTGCCAAAACCTACCGGGTAGACGTAGTCGATTTTCTGTATTTCTATACTGTGGGCTTTGGGTGGCCGCGTACCAAATACCAGGGCCCTTTAGAATAATGTCGGTTCAGGTTTAGGCTTAGGGATGTACCCGAAGGACCCACAGGGGAACATAAACAGCCCATGACGCGCAGGCTGGGTCCTGACGGATGATGGACTTCTCAATCGAGAGCTTTCTTAGCTTTCCGGGCCTTGCTGCTCCGCAATCAGCGATAGTGTTTCAAGCTTGTCCAGCCACGATGCTGGGCATCTCACAACACGAAGTGTAATCTGCCGTGAAGCAAATTATCGGCTCAGGGTTTATGTAGGGTTTAGGGATTTAAGATTCCAGACAAGATTCGATGTTCTCGTGCATGCAAGGGATGTGGAGCTCGCCGGGATGTGAGCCAAATCGGATTCCAACAAACTTCAATCTCCGGAAGTGTATTTTTAAACCGGAAGAAGACTAAATGCAACCCTGGCGTCCAACGCTCAACCCCTACAAACCTAAACAAACTTGTACGCTCAACCCTAAACCCTCGAAAGACAGGGGTTTTCTGGGGGAAATCTCAACACCCAGGAAAAGCTGAAGTCGGACCCGAAAGCTACGTCTCGGGGTCTTCAACCAAGCCCGCACCACTGACTGCGTAAAGAAGCCTCCTAAGCCCTAAGCCCTAAACCCCTAAACCGCTTCCTGACTGGATCTTTAGTCGAAGCCTGGTCGTATAGTGAATCCCAAAAAGTTGGAAACCGGATTCAGGACAATTAGTGCTGGGATTCCCTTTACACTACTCTTAAGGCTTGAAGCTATTGGGTTTCCAACTTTTGGGCTTTTACTGTACGTCGCAGCAGCCATAGCTTCCATAACATTGACCGTCGTTGTTTTGTCATTCAAGTCCAGCCTTCCAGGTGTGTGGAAGAGCATGAAAGCATAATCAAATAACAAAACCCTAAATTTTAAATCCTAAACCCTAAACCCGAAGCCCTGAACCCTAAACTCCCGAAATCCTCCAGCTCCTCTTCCGAGGTGCTGTGGTGTCATCCAACGTCAAGCACCCGCAGACCAGCTTCTGCAGACACGTCGCGAGCAAAAGGGTTCTCTGAAAATGCTCTCCAAGCTTTACATTAGTCTCCAAGCTGTTACTACACTGGGGTCAACGGACTACATAGTCCTTTCTAAGGGCTCTGGTATAGGAAAGGGGCTTGGTATCTTGGATGTCCGGCCCCATACCGGCCACAAGCGAAAATGAGCATTTGGCCCTGTGCCCAGATAGGCCTAATACAGGGGCCTCAAGAATGAGAATACGGTTTTAAGTTATGCAAGCCGGCGATGGAATAGTGCAGGCTCTTCAGAAGCGTTCAAAGCGCTCGAAGTTTCGGCTCCTGTGATTTTGTTTTTTCCTGGGCTGCTGCTGCGGTACTGGCTACTGGAAGCATCAACGAAACAGTCGAGGCGCACCACAGTCAAACCAATCCTCAAAAGAAAACACGAAGCATTCAGCCGCCGAGGCGTCAACAAAGAGCCTCCTCAAGGCAAATGTAGTCCTCGCCATTTTCCTAAACCTTATAAACCCTGAACCCAAAAGCCTCAAGCCTAAATCCAGAACCCTCAACCCTGAACGCTAAACCCTGAACCGTAAGCCCTAAACCCTAAACCCTAAGCAGTGGCGCAAGACCCCCCGACCTCGGTCTGGGTCACATCGCCGACCACGGCGCGCAGAGCGCGCCAGCGGCAACCTGAGACTTTTCGCAAAGAGTTTTGCCTAGGCTTAACCTGAGCTACCGTTTCTTGTAGGGCCCCTATAAGTTCGATATAGTTCGATATTAGGGTTTGTAATAAGACCCTACAAAAAGTAGATTATGGTAGTCTATGGAAGAGGATTTCGAAAATTAGCGGGCCCCGGTTTACCCAAGAGGTTCAAGTATCCTGTGATTTCCTGGGGCTGTAGTGGAAACATTAAGCTGCTTTAGTAGCTTGGGCCCCCAGGAGGTCGGTTTATCCCGGTGTTGAGGTGCAGCGACCGGCTGATGGCACATGGTCTGACAACTTCTGCCCCACCTGCGATGCGGCTGCAGCAGCCGCTGCGTTGCCTCTTCCCCCAACTCGAAACTGCCCAAAGCCCGTGTATACGATGGTTCGTGCATCCTAAACCCTAAACCTCCGCAAACTATGACTCCTCAGAGTCTCAGGGTTCAAGTTTCTGGGGCTTGCTCTGGTCTTGGACACATGGGAACTCGAAGTTGCTTCAGTAAGCCATAGGTCAACTGAACTTTCCCTGGGGGTTCAGTAAGCCATAGGTCATGAACTTTCCCTAGGGGTTACTGGGTTAATGTATGATTCGTAACCTAATTACTTGGGTAACTGGAGCCCTCGAGCTTCGCAAGTTTGAAGGTGCTAAGCCTGGGGAAGCCAACGACACATGTTTCCGACAGGCGTATGGATGACTGCGAAGCGGTACATCACGTCCAGACTGCTTTAAGCAACCCCCTCAACCCTAAACCCTAAACCCTAAGCTACCCTAAACCCTAAACCACTATGTTCTGTAGAACCCTAAACTCTAAACCTTAAACTACCCACTACCCTAAACCTAAATCAGGAAGCCGCTCTGGGACAAGAGCTTTGTTTCTAATCCCAAGCCCGAGGTCCTCTCACATCTAACCCTGTTTAGGGTTTACCTGTGACCCCAAACCCTACAAAATAGTAGGTTATGACCCCTTAATTAGAGGGTAGAACCCTTAAAGCGGTAGGCTTTTGATCCCCAGGTAGGGTTTAGGGTTCGATAGTAGGGGTTCTGGGTTTGGGGTTTAGAGGCTTAGGGTTTAGGTTTCTACAGTAGGGGTTTCGGGCTTTGGGTTTAGAGGTTTCGGGTTAAGGGGTCAGGGTTCTACATCACATCCTAACAGCTTGACAGGGACGCTTCGAATCCTTGACCCAATGGGTTCTGAGACTGCTCCGTGTCTCAAAGGCATCGGCTGTTGCAAACCAAGTGTTCTGCACCACAGCCGATCAGAAAGCCATCGTCCTTGGCTGATGAAACCGCAAAACTGCCCTGAACCCCAAACCCAACAAGGCAACCTGTTTTAGGGTCTTGGGCTTTTAGGGGAGCTTGTGGGACCATATCAGACCGGAGAATCTGTGGAGTTGAGGGCTTACGAGAGCTGTTGGGTTTGACGCATCGCCCAGCTACAGGATGGAATGAGGATTTGGGGTGTTGGGTTATGCAACTGCGAAGACGTCGAAAGGCTCCAACCCCTCTATCAGACTCTATCACATTCAAGCCGCAGCCTGCCTTCTCCTGAAGCTTACTATACTATACTTCGAGGAAGGAATACAACATCACTCAGGGATGTGGCAGTCTTCCAGAAGTTAGAAATACACCGAATAGACTCTTATGGCAAACCGAGTATCGTTGAAGATACACCTAAGTGAGCAAGTCTCGCGGATCAGGGCTGAAGGGACAGTACAACCTGAGAATGGTTCAGCCCCGAACCCGGAACTTAAACTACACCCCAAAATCTTGAACTCGAAAATTGCCTCATGAGGTCACATTAGAGGAGCCCGTGCAGGCACCCTTACAAAAGGCACAGAAACAGGAACCCCTGTAGAACCCGCAAGGAAGACTGCAAGACACCCCCAGCTTGATGCAGGAGACCCTATAATGCCTCAACAAAGCCTGCAAGCCAGTTTCGAAGCCATTTAGGTTTTACTTGGAGGGTCGGGGGATTCAGTAAGTGGGTGACGAGTAGACTTTCAAGTACCCTAACAAGGGTCGTCCTAATTGGGGTTATGATACGTATAAGGCCACAAAATCTCTATTTACTAAGTCTCCCGACCCTCCAAGTAGGGTTTAGCCGGACCCAAGCACCTCTGTACCACGGTGGGCCTCCTTGGGGCTTTCTTGCATACCTCCTGCATTGTAGCTTTCGCCCATACGGTACACCCAGTCAAGGGAAGTATGCGCCCTGCAGTGCTTTTTTAGGGCATGGGACAAGGGTTTGAGGGGAGGCGAGGGGGGGGTTGGGGCAAGACGACTTCAAGAGCACAAAGGACCCTATATGACTCCTGCATGCTAAAACCATGCATAAAGAGCAAAACAGGCAACCACAACCCCCCCGCTTTAGTGCAGAGCGGGCTGCGGAAAAGCATATCGAGCAAGCCTTGCCCGTCTTCAGATCTAGGCCAGCTACCTTGCGAAAAGGCAAAGGGTACGATGACCGTACTACGGTTGATGATATAAATCCTGCATTTCCCAGAATGCGGAATATACCGTAATTCTCATAGTTTAGGGTCCTTAAGGTAATGCAGGATTAATATCATCAACAGTAGTTCGGTTTCCTTGAGGGTATCACGACAGCAGGGTTCACATAAGGGTACTGAAGGGGTACAAAAAAGCGCTTTACAGTTATCCTAGCCTCGAAGCCGACCTATAGTCTACGGATGTAGTTCCCTTCTCCGCTAAGCAGGTAGACGGCTACGCTAAGCATCCTCCAAACACCTAGGACCCAGGACAACCAACAACAAGAAACTGCATTGGAGGCTGCATGTATGCGAGAGTTTTAGGCTAGGGTCAAAACTGGAGCCCTCATAATCCTTTAGGCAACCAGTTCAATCTAAGTTCATTGGCCGCAGAGCCTCCCAAACTTGAACCTAGAACTCGACGACCTGAACCCCCTCTCTCCCTCTCTCTCTCTCTGTCTCTTTTTCTGTTTTTGCAGGGACAATGGTTGGGGCGGTTCGGGGAACCAGCAGCCATGCTTTCAGCCGGAGACTTTCGGCTTTTGCTTCTCGGGGCTCATCCAGACTTTAGGATTTAAGGCTTTCGGGTGTAGCTTGAGGGCCTCAGCACAAAGAAACACGCTGATCACACACACACACAGCACAGCGCTGATCAAGTAACAAATCCATGAAGCAACCCTGAAACCTTTGCATCCACCGTCCCCCAACATCCAAACCCCCAGTAGACCCTGAACCAAACCCTATGCGCGGCGACCTCAACCCTAAGCCAAAACATTCCCGGGTTCTTGCTAAGTAGCTTAGCTTGATTTACCATCATAAGGCTCTGCAGTACATAACTCTGGTTGCCTGGCTTCCTTGCTCTGGTAACCTACTTCAAAATCGTTAACATGAACCCGGCCTCAGACCGCCGGGAGGAGTAGATCCCCTAATTTGGGACCCTACCTACTAAAGGGTACTTTATAGGAACCTGACTACTAAAGGGTACTTTATAGGAAACCTAACCTTCTAAAAGGGTACTTTCTAGGAACCCCCCTTTAAGGCTTTAAAGGATCTACTGTTTGGATCCTCCCCGGGGGGTCTGGGGATTCTCCCAGCCTCCCCACGTCGCAAGCGCCGCACTGGCCGGCGGCGCCGAGGGTTGCCCTCCATGAAAGGGGTGAGTTCGGGATTCTGAGAGGAAAAAATTTGGGGGCTTGTTGCGGGTTTGGGCTTCAACGGTTTTGGGTTCAGGGGCTTAGTGTTATTTTTGGTGTGTTTTTGGGTTCACAAAGCTGGAACGGTTTAGTGGGGTTTAGGGTTTCGGGGTCTGGGGTCAAGGCTTGTTCGTTTGTGGCTTTTGAGGCTGAAGGCTTCAAGATTTCGTGGTGTTAGCATTTCGGCTAATTGCAGGTTTGCCTGTGCAGGCTTTCTGTTCCAGGGTGCGCCAAGAGGGGCTAAGAAGGTGATGTTCAGCTGCGAGAAACCTACCTGTGTTGCCTCTTGGAACAAATTTCGAGCTAATGCACCAAAGACATCCTTCAGTTCATCGACGTCTCTCTGCACAAGTCATGCTTCGGCCGTGCCTACATGCCCCGGTACTTGCCGATTCGTGAGCTATTGAGACAAGGTTTAAGGTCTAAAGGTCTGAAATGAAGCATGGCTCAGGCAAACCAAGAGACTGAACTTCAACAAAGCAGCACAGCAGCATCGGACAAGAGTGTTGTTGAGGGGCTATGGGCTCTCTGCGTTCACCCTGGACACAATACCTTGTTATTAGGGCTCCTTAATATAACATCCTTATCTATGTCCTTCAACAGGTAGGTTTTTTTTTTTGGGGGGGGGGGGTTCCCTCAACCCCTACACCCTCAACCCCTAAACCCCTAAGCCCTCAACCGCTATTGAGGCATCTTGCAGGGAGCTTTTTTAAGTGCCTTAAACGTTTTGGAGGTTCGGGAGACTCTCAGGCCAGGGAGGCACAGAGTCAGCCCTCCGTCGAGACACTGATATATAGCCACAAAGAGTGCAGAGCTTAATTGAGGCTTTAAGGGTTTTGCGGATGGAGAGGGTTTAGATGGGTTTATTTAAGGATTTGGGGGTGGAGAGGGTCTTCGCATGGGTTTAGGGTTGAAGGCCTTAGAGCCGTAAAACCGCGCCTTCTGGAACTGCACGAAGCAATTGTTGCTCAGCCGCGTCTCATCATCGAAGTGAGCATCTTCCACCGTGACGCGGCTCTGCACACGGCGAGGGTTACACTCGTTGGGTCAACACGGTGTCAGGTTGATTGGAGTCCAGGACTCTACTTGCAGGATCAGGGACTTGGTAGGGTATAAGTGGGTAGTTCTCTAAATTAGGGTCCCTTTTAGGGTCCCTTTTAGAAGGGTGCCGTACTATTTTGGGGATCGAAAAAAGGACCCTAATTTAGAGAACTACCCAAGTAGAGTTAGAGGTGGGCTAACTGCAGTTGGGATGCTGGTGCCCCAAGAACAGCCTGCTTCCCAAGTCCCCTAACCATTGAAGTAGCACAGTATGTTTTTGGGAGGGCTTAGGGGTCTAGGGTTGAAGGGTTTAGGGTTGAGGGGTTTAGGGTTTACGGGATTCCTCCTCGCAAACCCGGTGCCGTATGCAGAGTACTACACCCCCACCCAACCCCACCTCATAGAGCTAGTTGAGGCAAATTTCAGCCGTTACACGTGAATTGAGAAGCCTTTTTAGGCCTCACCAAAGGCCCTTCTCACACCCTAAACCCAACCCTAAACTGGCACCCTAAACTCTAAACCCTAAATCCTGAACCCCAAAGCCAGAACCCCAAACCCTAAACCCAATAAAACCTAAACCCTAAACCCTGAACAATAACCCCTATAAACCCTACCCCCTAAACCATAAACACTAACCCCTAAACCCCTAAACCAACCTACTGCACTCTGCCAGCTCACCGTGGGAAGAAAGGGCTCGCGGAAGACGACCCCTCGGCGTTGTTCGCCTCGCGGGCCCGCGATGCTTCTGGGCTGGGGCGGGTTTACAGGGTTAGGGCTTAGGGGTTATTGATGAGGGTTTAGGGGTTGTTGTTGGGTCTAGGGGTTTAGGGTAGGTTTAATTAGGGGTTTAGGGCTTAGGGGTTATTGATGGGGGTTTAGGGGGGTAGGGTTTGGGGGGTATTGTTGAGGGTTTAGGGGTTTAGGGTAAGTTTACGGTTTAGGGCTTAATTAGGGGTTTAGGGTTTAGGGGTTATTACTGTTTAGGGTTTAAGGGCTTAGGGTTTTAGGATTTGGTGTTTTAGGGTTTAGGGGTGCAGGATCTGATGTTTGAAGGCTTTCGGGTGCAAAAGGCCATACTATACACGTTTTTCTGTATCAGTTATGGCCTGTTTTCAGTGCTAGGGAAGTTCTGCACCAGGATGAACCGTTCTGTCGGACCCTTCTTTGCCGCTTGTGAGGCTTAGGGCTAGGCTGATTTTGAGGCATCGGGGCTTGTAGAGAGGGTCTTTCCGGTAGAAAAAGCAGCTCACGGGCCCTCATAACTCTAAACCGTTCACGTCCAAACCCTAAACCCGGTAAACCTTAACTCTAAACCTTATAAGCCCTAAGCCCTACAAGCAAAGGCTCGCAACATCGAACTGCGAGATGGAACATAAGAAGCGCAGCATGTACAGAGACTGTGCACATCCCAGCAGTAGCGAAGAAGTTTAAGATTTAGGATTTAGGGTTGGGTTGAATCGTACACACCCTGTGAGACCTGAGACAAGACATTCCTGAATCTGACACACCATCTCTGAAAGCTCTAAAAACCCCAAAGCATAGACCACTTCCAGCCTGAGAAGTCGAACGGAGCATCGAAGGAAATCTGCCAATTGTCAGGATATGTGAGCTCATTGTTATGAGCATTGTCATTCACATCATTATGACAAGTCTAGTCACATTGCTTCGCTAATAATGCTTTATGAGCATTAGCACTACCTCATGATGACCTGCATATTCACGTTGTTCCTTTGGGCATGTTGAGGCACTGGGGATCGTGGTGGGGAGTGCTCACATGTTCTGGTATACAGACCGGACCACAAGAGGAGCTGTGATACGGCGATTTTGTAGAAAGGCTTACACGCATGCGCTGGAGACATAGACCTCACGAGCTTCTGTATACAAGGATATGCTCCTCGAAGGAATCGTAAACTTCCTCAATCAGGCTTGCATAAACGCATCATCACTAAAAACAAGCCGGCTGTACTCTCTGTAAGGAGTAGCGCACCTCATCAATCGGCACCTCGGGACGGATTTACGGTGTAAAGAGCTTCAGTAGACCAGGAGTCGAAAGGTGTTACACCACATGTCTTGCCTGAAATCTGAAACACCTGTCACGGGAACCGGGACACAAAGCAATCTGGGAGTTTCAGAAACCAGCCCGAACGTAAAGCGGCTTAGGTTTTAGGGTTTAGGGTTAAGAATACGCCCTAAACCCTGAACCTTCCTGAATGTTGAGGAGCCCCACCTAAGCCCTCTGACAGCAGAACAAAAAAAAACACAACCATAGCAACCGCAATGGACACAAGCTTTGGCCCCACATTTTTAGGGTTTAGGGTTTTTAGGGTTTAGGGTTATGGTTTTTGCTGGAGAAAAAAGGAACCTGATTAGGAAACAGTGGTTTTTGTTTGAATTAGGGCTCTTTCTATGAATCCTAACATTTTGGCGTCATTGCGCCTAAACCTTGTAGAACCCTCGTAGCAACCCTGATAGCAACTCATATGGGAGCCCCACTGAAAGTCCCTACATTTTTCCTTATCACCGCCGTCTCGATGGCTAACCCATCATCCTACACACAGGCAACTAGGGTTTAGGGTTTAGGGTTTTGGGGGTTTTAGGCTTTAGGGTTTAGGCTTTTAGGGTTTAGGGTTTCAGGGTTTAGGGTTTTAGGGTTTAGGGCTTTAGGGTTTAGGGTATCCACGCCATCGCGTGGACCCGTAGGATCCGACTGCTGGCGGCCAGCAGGGCACGTGAAGGATCGTGGGACTTCGTAACTACCCATAGGCCCCTAAGTAGTTCCTTTTTGGGATTACCTTATAGGATTCTAAATATAAACGTAACCATAAAAAGGAACTACTTAGGGGCCTATGGGGAGAGTGTGGCTCGAGTTGTTAATAAGGTTATTAATGTACTTTACGACTGCTCATAAACCCAAGTAAGGTACCTAAACTCTTATGCTTGCTATGCCACGTGATGCTTCAAGCCGGGTTCGGAGTTAACATGTTCAAACTTGGGCCTAGGGCTTTAGAGTCGTAAGGATTAGGTTTAGGAAGTTTCGGATCTTTGTGTCCAGTGCAAACCAATGGTTCTAACATATACCCAATCTTTGACGATTCTCATGGAGGAGCCCAAGTTCAAACTGCACTGCATGTCTAAACCCTAGAACCTGAACTCGAATTCCTGAACTCGCACCCCCGAACCCTAGACCCACCCTGAAGCCTCAAAAAATGAACCTAAAACAACGCACCTAAAACCCATCCGGAACCCTAAACCCGAACGAACTTCGAAAGCCCTGGACGGCAAGACTCAGCACACAGGCAACATGGGTAGTTGCTTTCCGAATTCGGATTCTATGAGGGGTCTTTGCGGAAATTCGGCTTGGGTGATTACTGTTGTGAATTAATCAGACCCTTGTAGCAAGGCGTTTCGGGTGAGATTTTTCTGGCTATCGAGCCCTTGCAATTCCACGGAGACTGAGGTGCGCACGGGCTCCTTGCAGGTTCGGAAGTTCTCATTCCGCGCCAGCTCCTGTAAACTGTAACCCAAAGGTTCAAGACAGCCCAAAAGCTGTGCATAGTCTGGTCATTGGGTCCAAAAGCCTTACGATGTGAGACTTTAGAGCCCTACGGTGGATGACACAAATCCTGCACTACCTATATTAACCAATATACCAGAATTCCCACAGTTTAGGGTCCTTAAGGTTTTACAGGATATATATCATCAACCGCAGTCTAAGGCTCCAGCCTGTTTGGGTCCATTACTTTTCAGAAGCTCACGGTTCGGAGGTCAGTGCGCTGTCGGGTCTTGCTGGTGTTCTTTAGGGCTTTGCGTCCGGGCGCCGGGATTGCCCGTTGAGTGCAGGATTCGCCAAACATCCGGGGTTCTCCCTAAACCCTAAACTTCTAAACCCTAAACGGGGTTCTTTAAGCACGGCACCTCCGACGAGTTGCAGGTGAGTAGTAACCAACGCTCTAGACTCTAGACTCTAAACTCCACCTGGTAGAAAAATAGTCTTTTATAGGTGCTGGGCCATTATTTTACCTACTTTTGGGGGTGCAGGTGCCCATAAACTCCATCAAAAGCTTGTAAACTGTAGATGCCCGAATACGAAACCTGCAAAGCAGGAAAATTTACTGCCCTAAGCCTAGCAGTCCTAACATCGCTGGCGATCGCTTGGGGCATGTGGGTTCTTTGAAGTCCTCCTCCAGCCGCGCGCTGACGTGCGGATGGTAGTTCCTTGGTTTTAAGACTTCATAGGCACTGCATCAGGATTCCACCTTCAGACCAGGTGGCTTGCTGGATAGGGCTTCTCAAAACCCGAAATTCTGAGATACAAGCTAAAGCTAAAACTTTGCGAAGCGTACATGCCAAGTGGCGGCCTACTTTCCAAACCCTAAACCCTCAATTCCCTAACCCTTTCCTCCGCTCCGGGCTCCCAACCCCTCATTCCAAACCCTCATCGGCTTAATGTAAGGGCCTGAAAACCTCATCCCTAAACCCCGAACCCAAAACCGAAACTGTGGTCCGGCTTCTATATGGGTAGTTCTCTAGACTAGGGTCCCTTTTTAAGGTCCCCAATATAGTACGGCACCCTTATAAAAAGGACCCCCAAAGGGACCCTACTTTAGAGAACTACCCATATGCACCCCAATCGCGCCAACCCGAGAGTCCAAGCATCTTCCAATGACCGACACCACCGGGGTTGGGATCGCCCCACCTCAGCAGGCTCTCGTGAGGGTCGTACAGGATGTGATACGCTTTTATAGATTTCTTTGGGGATTTTATGGAAAGCTGTTTTGTCGGGTGTTCAAGGCCACCTTTCAGTTTCTAGTTCAGGATTTGTGGGGGCTCCCAAAAAGTTCTAAAGGGCTTAGGCTTGTGCTTTAGGAAGAGCACCATGAGGGTCCAGACCCGGAAGCGCGCACCGGATCCTCCAGCTGCAGCAGAGGCACCACCACTGGAAAACGGCCTGCCCTACAGCTGTTACAGTTCGTGTGGTTTTCGGGGCTGAAGATTCTCGTGTTCGTGGCTTCGGGTTGGGGTTGCCACTGGGCGTCGTCAGCGAAGACAAACTTAGTTGGGAGTGATGCGCGTGGAGGGCTTGATCTGTGTCAAAGGTCTCAAGGTTTTCGGTTTACGGCCAGGTTCCACAATATAGTATGACGATACTAGAACAATTTCTAATCTATCTATCCATTTACCTATCTAACTAACTAACTAACTAACCAACTAAGTAAACTCAACTTAACTTAGCTTATCTTAACTTACCTTACCTCACCTCACCTCACCTTACCTCACCTCACCTCACCTCGCCTCACCTCACCTCACCTCACCTTACCAACTAACTAACTAACTAACTAACTAACTACCTACCTACCTAACTAACGAACTAACGAACTAACTAACTAACTAACTAACTAACTAACTAACGAACTAACTAACTAACTAACTAACTAACTAACTAACTAACTAACGAACCAACTACTAACTAACAAGCAAACCAACTAGCTAACTAACTAACTAACTAACTAACTAACTA
>CAJNJA010081697.1:0-20850 GCA_905231915.1 Symbiodinium necroappetens | reverse complement strand
TTGAGCAACTTTGGCATGTAGGGCTTCTCGGTTATATTTTGTAGGGCCTCAAGTGCGTTTTGTGGTACATTGGAGCAAGGTAGGGGCCTTAAATGATCAGAATGGGGTGTTAGGCGACTCCTTATCATAAGGATAGTATATTATACCACAAAACCTTATATTCTAATGATTACGCAAGGCCCTTGTATGATCCTCATTTCTCGCATCTGGTGTTTGATGCCTTGGAACGCCTGCAACTGGGGTTTTGGAAAGTGCAGAAAGCCAAACGCCCGGCTCTTGCAGAAAGGAGACTCAGAGCCCTACGTCCTGAATCTGAAGCAGGATTGCAACGGGGCTCCTATCGCTTCCTGGATGCGGTTCTTCATCAAACTAAACAACCCTCTCCTTGGGCTCCAGCCAATCAGCCAATCTGCCATGGAGCCGCCAGGTCATGGCTTCTTCTCTTCAGGCCCAAGCGAGCTTACGATTCCATGGAAGAAAGCCACCAGATCCCACTAGGTCAGAGGACGTGAGATCGAAGCCATAACTGCCGACGACAAGCCCCTGTGATGTCGTGAGGTCGCCTTCTGACTATGTAGCAGCAACATGAATCCGGCCGACACGGCAGCAAAGCACAGGAAGCGCACTTAGTGCCAGGTTTGGGAAGTCGAGTGTTTAGGGTTACAGACTTTGGTACCAGTGCTAAGCTATGATGTTCTTCTGCCTGCTCGGGCGTACCGAAAAGAGTGAACCTTCAGACAGAGAAGCTCTCAGGGTACCTTTTCGGCAGAAACAGAAAACTCTATACAGCCAACACTAATAGAGTTGCAGCAGTCACAGCACCGCATGCTACCAGCCAGCTGTGCCTTAAAAAAAGTTTTCATGGCGTCCGCCCCCTAGTTTCAATTTTCCGGCCATGCACCGTGCCAGACATGCAGCGCCCTGCGCTGAGTCCCCTGTGCTGGAGCTTCTGAAGTTGTGGCTGGGTTTAGGGTTTATAGGGTTTTATAGGGTTTAGGAAGTTTAGGGTTTAGGTCCCTGACAACCTTCAGGGACGGGTAGGGTTCCAGAGCTATGGAAGTGACTTTGACGCGAACCTGTTAGGTGTTTTATTTGGGGATCATTACTTGGACGGGAAGAGTCTGAACTACAGGGGTTATACCCTCAACCCCTCCACACCCTAACACCCTAACACCTTGAAGATGAAAGTTTCTCCGGGGCGGGCAAGGACTCGGTTTTGGGGTTTTCAGGGCCTTGAGTTAATATAAGTCAAGGGGTTTAGCGCGCAGGTTCAACTTCTATAGGGGTGCGCCAATTTCGAACTATAGGGCTTGTGGTTGAGATGTCTCAGACTCAACCTGAAACCCTAAAACCTAAGCTCTTCTTCGAAGCTTGGGCGACTGAGGGCTTCAGCAAACCCCAGAACCCTGACCCTCACCCCAACATGGATCGACCAGGACCCTATAGCGCCTTGCCAAATCGGCGGAGAGCGTAGCAAAGACTGGAAGTCTTTAAACACCGCAAACCCCTGATTCCACCAAGCCCCGAGCCCTAAACCCGAACATCAAATGTCCGGGACACCCGAAATGGAATATGGTCTTTAGGATGTTGGGACTGGGTTGTCTCCGGAGCGTTTTTCGGCATTCTGGATTTTAAGTCTCTTGGGGCCTCAGGGGTTCTTTTGGGCTTGTTGCGGGGTTTGGGGTGTATGAATCCGGGCTGCGGGGTCTACGGTACAGCGCATCAGGTTCGCTGTCCGCGCCGTTGTGAGGCATTGCCAAGGACCGGGCGCTTGAAGGTTTCAAGGGCTTCGCATGTCGCCCGCTAGGATGCAGAGGCTGGTGCTTACGGATTTGGGATGTATGATTTCGGGGTGCAGCATCTATAGGGTTCACGGAAGCTCTGTGCCATTTGAGCAGGTATAGGTCAATCTAGTCAGGGTCTGCGGGCTCCCGACGATCTGTCTGTTTCCATTCCTGTTTCTACCGCACGGGTTCGGCATTCGGTTTAGGGCTCTGGCTACAAACGAAGTTGTTCAGCTTTCTCTGTTTTGTTGATGGGCCTTGTTTCGTAGCTTACGGTTGCAGCAGACTCGGACTTCTGTTGTTTATTTAATATCAACTGAAACAAAGATGGTATCTAAAGGCGAATACGAGTTCGTTTGCTGTCGCCCTTTTGAAAGGAGTTGTGTAGTTAACCCTGTAAATGTCAGCGATGGTATCTAAACAGCTTCTAGCTTTGACCCCCGATATGCTTCTGTCGTCCGCATGCATGCGCAGTCAGTTTGTTCTCAGTCATACAACCTGAAGAACTCTAAAGAGTCCAGAATCTCCCGAAACGGCAAGGAGTGCACCGAGGAGCCACGGTAACCGCTGTCAGCCCGGCTCTGCCTTCTTGAACGAGTTGTAGAGGGGTCTGGGGAAGGAGGGTCTCGTCATGGCCACAGGGTCTCGTCAAGTCCTTGAGTCTAAGTTTGGGTTGTCACGTTGTCCTTAGACATTGGGGCCTATTGGGAAGGCATTGCCAACTTTGAAGGGCGGCGGATGTCGTCAGATCCTTCGCTTTCTTCCACGGACCTCGAAACATTTTTGGGGGAGGGGGGAGTGTCGACCTCGGCGATGCAAACCGGCTCCACTACGACCAGACGACTGCGACCGCCAGCAAGAGACCACCAGGAACCAGGCAGCCACGAAATTTCCAGCGTTCTCCAGGAATTTAGCAGACCACCCAGAGACCGCAAGGACACCCACTGCCAAACTGCTACGGGCTTCAAGAGCACGGCCAAGAAGGCTTCCTTCAAGTGCTGGTGGGACTTTATCAGGACACCCAAAATGCTTCCCCTCAGTAGATTTCGGTGCCGAAATGTGGCGAATGTATTAGAATTTACGATGTCTCTGGCTTTCCTAGTGACGGGGCGCAACGGAATCTGTGTAAATACTAGCAAATACGTCAGTAGACAGTGTGACCAACTAGTTTTGTCCCCGACGCAAGAACACCTTAGTTAGTTAGTTAGTTAGTTAGCTAGCTAGTTAGTTAGTTAGTTAGTTAGTTAGTTAGTTAGTGTGTGTGTGTGTTACAAACCCTAGGCACGCAACACAAACCCTACAAAACCCTAAACCGAAAAGACCCCACCAAAGCGCTTGCCAGGCGCCCCTCATAGGCCCTGGTAACCCTTGGCCATGCGCGAGCCGGGCTTTGAGTAGCCCGGAAGCCCTGTTGTTTTAGAGGTTCCCTTTAAGGTTTAGGATGTAGGGTTCCTCAGAAGGGGCTTCGAGAGGCCTTTCTTGTAGGGTCTACAATGTTAAATACACGGCACTTTAAGGCAACTTTAAGGGTCTACAGGTCCTCGGGCTTGGAGCTTTGGATTGGGACTTCGGGATTCAGGACTTAGGGGCGTAGGGCAGGGAAGGCTTAGGGATGTGGATTAAGAACCCCCCCTGTCTTCGCAGGCATAGAACCTTGTTGATGACCACTGTTATGCCTTCGCGGTCCCGGATATGGTGATTTCCTTTATGATACCCTAAACCCCGTTCCACAGTTCTTCAAAGTTTTCGTGGCAGGGCTTGGGAGAGTTGGGATTTCCTTATTTCCTTGAAGAGTCCGTAGGTGGATTTAGGGGGATCACGAGGGTTTGTAGCCCAAGGCTTGTGATGGGTTTGCATTGGAGCTTCTTAGGTCCTAGGTCTTCTGCGCGGGTTTGAACATCCAAGGTGTTTGTTAGAGTTTATGGTGTAGAGGGATCGGCGTTTATTCAGGGGCCTTGATCGGGTGCCATCATGGAGAGGATGCAATCCAGAACCTGTTGAAGCTCACGCTCCAGGGGTCTGACGAAGTACCGAATCCTAACACTTCTGAAGTTAACTACTACAATGTGTCCCCAAGCCCCGTTTCAACAGCTTTCCGGGTTGAACTTCAGACGATGGGCTTCGGTAGGAGTGCGGGTGCTTTGTAGTGCAGCACCTGCGGTTTTTCACGTGTGCCATTGAATTTGGTATCACAACTTCAGAGTTGTTGGGTGACAACTCCGTGGAGGGCCTGGGGAATCTAATCTAGTCCGTACATCACAAGTTAATTCAGAGTATGAAGCTTCGAAAGCCCACAAGTCCACAACCATGTACCTACTTGAGGTTAGTTGGCTTATCAGTTCAGGGGTAATTATACGGTATATGATCAAGAGCGAGAATCCCTAAAGCCTAAACCCCAAAGCGGAAAACCCGAAACCCTAAACCCGAAACTCTCAACCCGAAGCCCGAAACCCGAAAACTCTCAACCCGAAGCCCGAAGCCCGACAACTCTGCACCCCAAAATGGAGGGTCCTAGGTTCGCCCATGTCCAACTCAGGCCACGTCTCCTCCAGCCAATGTGAACCTGCTCGGTCCGAGAAAGGCGCTTTTGGGCGGGTTGAGGGCTTATAGGGGTTTAGGGTTTCGGATATATATATATATACATATATATACATATATCTATATATATATATACATATATATATATATGAGTTAGCCTGAATAATGGGTAATACCATTCCCTGGGGTTCCTCATTATGGTTTGGGATTTTGGGCCGGGGAGGGTCCTTGGTGTTTGCGGTTAGCCGCGTCCTTTATTCATGAGTAATGGAGTCGCTGTGAAGCCAAAAGTTTGAAGTGACTGGACTGCCACCATCGTCATGCCACCAGCTTCCAAAGCTGAGCAGCCGCAGCGGTAGTGGCACTATCAGCACGACTCGTCCTTGTTGTGTTTGGAGTAGCTTGCGCAGTAGTTGTCGCCATGGTGGCGTATTTATAACAAAATTCTACCTGAAAGGAAGGATGAGGAGTTGCAAGTGCTGCTGTCATACACCACGATTCGGACTACAAAGTTTGCAACGTCCTGAAAGTTTTTGTCTCCCAGCCAATCCCGAATGATTTTCATAGTTCATCCAACCGCCGGACGGGACCTATGACCGTCGTCTCAACCTGTCCCAGCACTCGAAGCTCCTTGTGACACCTTGCGTTTGTTTCAGCTTGTAGGCGTCGGGCTGAGGGTCCGCATCTTGTAGCCGTGACGAAAGCTCGTCAATGGCATGGGTCGGTTTCGCACTCTCCTACAGTTCGAAGACGGGCTTCCGCGGTCTGGGATGAAGGGCACCACTCCTCCTTAAGCAGAGGTGACGTCTTGAACCCTATACTCAAGTTCCAACTCCGATACCTCAAATCGCCAAATCCCCACAACAGTCATGAGTCAACCCTTATGTAGTCCCTTAACCCTTCAAGCCGCACTGTCCAGGCGTGTCTCAAGACATGCCTGTCTCCTTGCAGCGCGTGACGAACAAGGCATCTTCGGGCAAGACTGTACATACAAGAGGGTCTATTCGACACAGACCTCTATAATCAGGGTTGCTGTAAGGCGCCTGATCAGTGAGAGCAGTGTTTTGGTGGATATTACCGTCGGACCCTATGGTTATATAGGGACTAGAGGGATATGCTGAGTAAGACCTCTTTTTCCAGAAGAGTGTTAACAGCGATCATGGAACCCTTGCAGTCCCCTGATAGACACCCGGCAATGAAGGCATCAAGGGGGCATAGAACCCTTGCTATCACCCTCCGGTCTACTCATCCTCTGATTTGGGTTGTCTGCGCTCAGACGGCCAGTTTTGAGCCCGGCATAGTAGGTGATTACATCGAATACCTCGAGACTATAGGGGATGAGGTTATAACTGCGATAGCAATTGAGACCTCTGTATTGAACTGTTCAGTTTGTTTGACCAAGTTATGGCGTCAACTTAGCTTCAGACTTTTCTTGCAAACCTAGACGAACCTTCGGGACTGTGGAGGAGTTGCCATTGAGCTGACAAGCCTTTACGAAGCCAACTGTTTCCAAATCCCGAGAGCCTTCTGGACCAGAGACCATGAGAATCCTATTCATCTCCATAAGCCCTAGATCACATAGCGGGTTTTAGGGATTTAGGGTTGTAGGGTTTATGGCTTAGGGCTTTAGGGTTTTAGGGTTTAGGGTTTTAGGGCTTTAGGGCTCTAGGGTTTTGGGGTTTAGCGGTATAGGAAAACCAACGATTGTTCAACGCACAGCGCAATGCAAGTCACTGACGCTCCTCTAGCCATCCTTTGGCTTGGCATGCCAAGCGGGCTGTACTTCTTCGCCTGAAAGGGGATCAGACGTTCTTCCAACCTTACACTGCAGATCTTTGTCAACTCACAGGTTTTTGGGCTCTTACAGTACACAGGTCCTGGTTGCATGGCTTTGGTACTATGCAGCAAGGTTCGCACTTGCCAAATGACAGTGCGTGTAATGACAGTAATGACATTGGACTGAGTTTGGCATCGTGTTTGAGATATGTCTGTTGCGCGACCCTTGTTTTTTGGGGGACTCCCAGATCCCTGTAGGACCACACTGTTTCACTACCAAAGTGGCGTAGCTTCAGGGCAAGGCCATGGTTGTGAGATACTTACAGTACACCCCTCGTAGTGCGGGGTGTATGTTCTCCCCACAGTCCGGAGGTTCGTGCTACGACTAATTTGGCCAGGAAGTGCACAGTTCTGATGATGCATGGATATGCACGGCCCAGATGGCTGCTTTTCTCAGGGACACCGACAGACTGAAGGGTTTGCCGGCAGAGATTGCCTCCGAAGCTTGATGTAATGTGTGCCTCGTTCTGCACACTCCTCTGCTCCTCTGCACATCCCGGTGCGACTGCCGCATCCAAGACCTCATCAGGCCTAAGCCCGTGAAGATGCAGCTCAGCATTGGCCCCATCAGACCACCACACATTTGCAACAGGAACAGACAAATCTGCAGAAGTTGGCACATCCTCCAAGTTTGGATTCCCCAGCTCCGAAGGCCCAGCTTGGAAGGCAACGCATGGTCACCGGTGGGTCACCAGGCTCCGGCCTTTCGTCAGAACGGATGCCCATTCTGTTCTGAACGCTCACTGGCTAGACCCCAGCTCTTCACGAGGTCGGGTCCATGACATCTGCGTCGAGGGGATGGCCATCAGAGGATAAGCACACAGCTTTTCACAATCGCGAGACCGCAAAAGGCGAATGATTCGAACCCAAAGATCTCTTAGCTGTACAGACTTCTGCAGTTCTCCTGTCCTTTCTTTCGAAAAAGGATGGATGGATACAGAATGAAATCGACTATTCAGGACCTTTTATAAGCTTTTGAGCCACCGCATCGGACTACAGCGTTACAAAGTCTCAAGAGCAGTGAACTGTTCGGCTCTCGCAAGATCTCAGGGTGCAGTGAACCGCCTGAGGCTGTTAAGTCGTTACAGAGTCCCAGAAAGCAGTGGACCCTGGCAAGACCTCACAGTGCACTGACTTCCTCAAGGCCTTGAAAGCTTCGAAAGCTTCCACAACTCTAAACCTTTAACCCTCAAACCTTAACCCTTAACCCTAAACCCTCAACCCTAAACCCTTATACCTACACCCACGACCCTAAACCCTTAACCCTAAATCCTAAACCCTTAAACTTAACCCGGTAGCTGTCCCTAAAAGTGGAAGGATCTCGAAGCCTGGGCCAATGGCTCGGCTGTCCGAGGTCACGTTTTCACCAGGCAGTGACGGAGAGTTTTGGGGTGAGTTTCGGAGTTTCGGAGTTTAAAAGAAGGGGCCTTAATGATTACCTATACTATT
Organism: Symbiodinium necroappetens; assembly: GCA_905231915.1. NCBI lineage: Eukaryota > Dinophyceae > Suessiales > Symbiodiniaceae > Symbiodinium > Symbiodinium necroappetens. Next base: position 13,243 of record CAJNJA010081697.1, on the reverse strand, counting down.
TTGGGGGGGTTCCTTTTGTCTTATAATATAATATACTCCAAAACCTAACACTAATTACTAAGGCCCCTATAGTAGGGAGTTCAGGAGTTAGCAGGTTTAGGGCTTAGAGCTTAGGGAGTGTAGGACTTAGGACGTTGGGGAGTTGTGGAAGTCCAGGGTTACGGGGTGGTTTAGGGTTTAGGGAGTTCGGGGTTTAGTAGGGGTGTAGGGTTTAGGAGTTTAGGGTTTAGGCTTCAGGGGGCTGCTCTTTGGGGCTTTGTATGAGTTGGAAGGGTCTCCGGATCAGTGGGTTTCTGATTCTGGTCTTTTCATAGACTTGTTGAGCTCCATATGTTGTAAAGTACGTAGCAGTATGCCCACATCGTTCCAGAAAGCTGGTGCAGTATGCCAACAACCTCAGAATCTTGAGGGCTTCTATATAGTACTGATACTGGAGCCTAAAGTAAATTCTACACTTAAACTCTAACCCGTAAACCCTGAAATTACTGGTACGTCCTCCTTGGGGCTTGGAGCACAGAGGGCTTTTCTCTGCGACGTAGACGCCGGAGCCTGAAACGCTGGATCTTGCAATTTCCAAACCCTCGCATAGAAGACTGAAGAACTATCATAGTCAGGGTTCCTTATGATACTCCTAGTCTAGAATACGCCAAAACCCTATCTTTATGAAGGCTGCTACAGCAACTATAACCCTTTGCAGGTTTGCGATAGCCCCAATGGCTTGGTAGCTTGAGGATAAAGCGCAAGGTAGGTAGAACTGAGACCGGAAAATTTCCCCGAACCTTAAACAGTTTCGGAATTTGAAGGTTCAGGATGGAGCACAACGACTCCCAAATTAGAACCCGAGTCTGTAGTCTAATGGCCAGCCCCTAGATAGTAGCTCGGCGTTTAAGGCTTTGGTGCTGTAGGGTTTGGTTTGAATTAATTGAGCCCCAAACTTCCTAAACCCTAAGCCCTATGCAGGGCCGCAGCAGAACCGTACACGGTGTCTGCCACGAGGCATTTCGGCCCGGATCCCCGGACCTCAGACTAGCTGCGAGTTGTTTCAGATATGTAAGCATACAGTGACCGTAAGGGGACTACTAACTACTTTTACACCTAACTTTACCCAGACAGTGGTGCCGTGAGATATTGCCTGAAGTTTTTGTTGTTGGATTTGGGTTTGCAGCTCTTGGCGTCATGGGGTTGGATGAATGCCGGGAAGCTCCCAGACCCATTCAGGCTTTTGATGAAAGCCCCTATCTCGCATCCAGAGACGACTTGCACCCCACACTCGAAACCGCTTAGGGCTTCAGGGTTTTCGGCATTTGCGGGTTCAGGGTTTAGTGGTTTTAGAAGTTTAGGGTTCAGGGTTCAGAGCGTTTAGGGGATTATATGGTTTACCTTCAAGTCGGGCTTTTCAATTGAAAGGTATTTCGGTGGCGGTTTCCCTAAACTCTAAATCCTCCACTCCAGCCCTCACTCCCATACCCCAAACCCCGAAGAGTGAAATCGTACGCCTTTTCGAGAAGCTGGAAATCCTATATAACCCTATAACGCCCTATACAACCCCAAACCTTCATGACACCCCTTGCAAACCCGATCGTAGCACCCTTTGTACACCCTATAAGCCCTATAAACCCTCATGGCACCCAAAATAACCGTAAATGCCACACTCCTACCCCCCTCCCTAAACCCTCACTAAGTACGCAAGCCGGCGTTGGTTTCCAAAGCGGAGATTTGAAAAGAAGTTCGAAAAGTCAAGAAGTCGAAAAGTCGAAACGTTTTCGACTTTTCGCGTGTTTCTCAGCTTTTCGACACTTTTCGACTTTTCGGGTTTTTATTGTACTTTTCGATACTGTTCGGGCTTATCCACTTTTCGGGTGTTTCCACTACTTTTCGGGTTTTTCGACTCTCGCGTTTTCCTGTACGGTTTGAATTTTTTGTGTCTTCGACTTGTCCGGTTTTCTTGCACTTTTTGGAGTGTTCGGGCTTTTCGATTTTTCGGGCTTCCTCGCCGCTTTTGAAGTCTCCGGTGTTTTGAACGTTTTGGGTGTCCGTACTCATCTCGGACTTTTCGAATTCAGGCTCTTACAGACTGTGAATCATTGTCCTATCTTTTCGAGTCTTTGGCCTACAGAAGTTTCCAATCAAGTTCGGGTCTTTGAGCTTTTCAGCTTCCGGGACCAAAGCTTCGTTTTCTAGTTCGTGGGCTTCGTCACTATAGCCGTCTGAAGAACTTGCATTGGCACCATTATCCCTTAAAGCACCAATTCTGTTAATGTACTCCAAGAAACCCTCCCCAAGTTGAGACGTTGCAGTCCGGTGGAGGTCATGTGAGTTGTTGCAGGAGAGTACTCATATAATAGCCAAGCTGCTTTCGCGCAAGTACGGCTTTCGTAGCTCCAAATGTTACATGTGCAATACTGACTGTTGCTCACGTGCCTCAACCACACTGCAGCAGACTCCTGGTTTCCGGATACCTTCACGGCAGCCATGGACTCGTCAAGGCCTTCGGAACCAAATGTTTCGGAGGAGCGAGAGATGGAAGGGATGGAGGCAGAGGAGCCGGGCCAAGTTGCCGGAAGACAAGTCACCACACTTGGTGGCCAACACATCAAGTTCGGTTGCGGTTACTAGTGTCTTATAAGCCCCCTTCAAGAGCCTGCAGACAATCTGCAAGACTCTCAGGCACCGTTGCTGGCCAGCCAAGCAAGCCCTCAGGAATATGTGGATGCACTATGCTGTGGAAGAGGATGCTCTTCTTGAGTTCCAAGCTCTGCAAGACAAGGTTAGGCTGAAGGGGAGCAGCTCTCCCCAGAGGATGTCGCCGCAAAAGTTGCCCAAGCTGACAAGTCGATTCGGCATGGACGAAGCAATTGAACGACCATTGTAAACCAGCATCAACCACCCTCCGAGAGTTCGTTAAGGATCACTGCCTGGGGTTCTTCTCTGAGCTACTGGCCAACAAATCCCCGAACCCCGCTAAGGCGCAGGCAGACACCAAACTCGCGTCCATGGCACCAACAGTCCTTGCGACAGCCTGCTGCCTTGTGGCTTGCCAATGGTCTCCCTCCCGATTTGCCGCGTGCCAGGGGCAGTGCGCTTACTTCTGGCAGGGTGCGGACGGGGCCCTCAAGAACACGCCCTTGCAAGGCTCCGACTCTGACTGGAATGTCGGAGCAACTTAGTTGCTGTTGATCGTGCAATGCGACTCCGCCCGGCCGGGCAAGGACAACGTCAAGCCAGTGGTCTTGCAGTGGTTGGACTTTCCTTCCAGCAAAACCCAGCTCCCTGCGACAAAGGCACTGCTGCAGGGCAATGTCCCCTTGACGGGGATGCTGGAGGAATTGAAAACCAACAGAGGTCAACTGCAAGTGAATGGGGAGCTCGAGAAGATCTTAAACCGTCGGAAGGGCAAGATGCTGCAGGGGGCAACACATCATTGAGCTCCTAGACTCTAGTCCTAGACGATACGGCCACCTGCGGCAAGCGGACCGGGGTGGATCAATCGTGCCTTGCACCAGTCGTGTGGGCCCTCCTGGAAGCACAGCTGGGCGTGTATGCACGCGAGATGGGCTCCGAATCCAACGGCCGCCTACGCTTCCTCATGGGGGCCCTAGACACCAAGCTCGTCCAGCAAACGACTTTCGAAGAGAAACTGTACCCCACAAGCAATCCAATCATTTGTTTTCCCAGACAACAAAGCTGTCATATAGCCCAAAGCCCTATACTGAAATTAAATAACGCTGGAAAAAAAACAGTTTCATGGAACCCCCTGAGGACACCCTGCTCTAAATATTTTTAGGCCCCCGTATTGCAGGGCCATGCAGGGCCTAACCAAGCTGGAAGCCTTCGCGCGGATACTCGAACGACCACCCCGGGAGGCATTTCGGACGGCCCGAGAAACATGTTGGGCTTTGGGTTTAGGGTTTAGTAGGGTTTGGCGTTTAGGATTTAGGGCTTAGGTCAAGGGCTCAAACCGAGTCCATATTGAAACTAGTGTACAATCCAAACCCCCTATCCGCCACATTATCCCGCGAAGACAAGCTGCTGGACTGTCTCTCCATTTCCAGAGTACCTACCTGCTTATCATAGGGGATTTGGGCTTCCGTTCGCTGACCACAAGCCAGGAACCCGCGATCTAGTCCCGAAGTCTTAAAGCCCAGACCTCAACGCTTGAACTCTGAAACACTACCAATGATCTTTGCTGTTGCAGTGCCAAAAAGCTCACTGTTTTGTTTTGGGCCCCGAGACCCACAAAGAAAGAGAACTTTAAACGGAAAGTTGGACCGTCAATCGTGTTGTTAAGCTTTGCTTTCTGAATTTTTAGAGCCCGCGCAGAGCACGTGCATGAGGTCAAAGGCTAAGCATGAAGACAGTCAGATTTGGATTTAGACGGTGCTAGTCGGATGTTGTTACTCATAAAATCATGTTCCCTTAGTTTTTGCAAGGCCTGACAATTTACAGCTGCCTGCCGGGCAGAGGTTGAATCTTCGCGAGCAGTATCAAATGCAAAAGACCTCAGGGCTGAAATGCCGAGTTACGGGCTTGGCCAAGACTTACGTATTAGCATCGGGAATCTGGTCCTGGTGCCCTTTGTGAAGAAAGACGAGCGGCCATACTTGGCAGCGAGCCATTGAAGTCATGGTACGTTTGTCGGACATCCCTGCACTGGGTATCAACGTCGACAAACGGATCGGTTGAAGAACGTTCGGAAGTTCGCCAAGTCAATGGTTTGTTTAGTCCTTCCAAAAGGCCATAGCCGTGGATGGACGGCACCTGGGAGGACTGCGACGGTCAGTACCGCAAAGTATCCGGTTCCCTTTCTCGACTTACTTGGACCGGCGATGGCACTAGATGCAGAGGCCACATTAAGATGAGTTCATCCCTGCAGAAACTTGCGAACAAGAAGCTTGTCTCGCGATGGTCCTTGTTGCACGGGTGCTCTCAATCACATATAAAGGCTCTGCAGCGGGCTGTGTCGTTATTTTCACGAGGCTTTCCACCTGTATGCATCGTGGAGGATGATGTCGCCACTCCGGCAGGGGCAGAGAGGAACAACTCGGCCGAATCCTGAAGACACTGGAGAAGCGGCCGAAGGGATGGAAATTGCTCATGCTGGGCGGCGAGCCTCTCACTGACTGGGCAACAGAGACACACCACAAAGCAGTCAAAAGGATCGACGGAGTCCGCTGGGCGGAAACGGTCCACCAGTCGCATGCTTACATCATCCGAGACGTCGCCCTGGCGCGCTGGTTGTTAGACACCCTATCAACCAAACACTTGGTGACAGATGGAGCCAGCGGCGGCGCAGAAGTTCTTCCATGGTGTTTGTATCTTTTGCCGGCTGTTTTTTTTCGACTTTTGATTTTTCGACTTTTCGTGTTTTCCTGTACTTTGCGACTTTTCGGGGCAATGCCTGACTTGTTTAGACGTTTGGATTTTCGGGTTGTTTGGTTTTTCGCGCAAATCTCTATCCAATACCACTTTTCGACTCTTCATTTTTGTACTTTTCGCGTGCCGTTTGGCATTCTCCACTTATCCGCGTCCACAAGCGTTCGCACACACAGGTGGAGTCCTCATAACACCCTAAACAACCCTAAACCATCATATCTCTCAGAACACCCCATATAACCAATGATATGATATAAGCCCCTCAAACCCCTACAACTTGTAAGCTCTAAACCTTCATAAGACCCTAAACCCTAAAGCCCTAAACCCTCCTAAGACTTTACGGACTTTATAACCCTACAACCCGCACCCTAAAGCCGGCAGTTCGGTGTTGCTGAGGCACTGGCACAGAGGCACCGGACGGTTGGAGTGCACCCACCTCGGTACTTCTGGGGTCTTTGAAAATTGTGGACGGGTTTGTCTAAGGGCCCTTAGGGTTTTGTAAAAGTCTTACGAGGTTTGTATCATGGTTTTACACAGTGTTTGAAGGTTTGAGAAAGTTATAAGGGTTTGTGATAAGAGTTTTTGCAACGTTCTATATCGGTACTTTTGAGCTTTCTGACAATCAGGGATAAAGGTTTTATAGGGATCTCTTAACATTAAGAATAAGGGTTTCCAAGGGTTTATTGGGGGTGACAACAAAAGGGATAAGGATTCCTATAAGGTTCTTTTAGGGTCTCCTAAAATCGGGGATCAGGGTTGTTGCAAGGGTTAATGGGGGTCTCTAAAAATTGGGATAAGGACTTGATAAGAGCTTTCTTGGGGTTTCTGAAAACTAAAGATAACTACAGTAAGGGTTACGTAAGGGTTGTATTTGGGTTTTTCTGGTGGTGCTTGGCCAAATTCCTTCGGCCCACATCGTGGTTCAGAGCTTGAGGCGCCAATGCGAGTATAGGGTATAGGCAGCTGCTGGTGGCTTCATTTCTCTGCAATTTGCGCACTACTGGTTCTACTCTCGCGTAGTTTTAGTGCCCAGAACATGCAAAATCTGATCTGGGTCCTGCAAAGTTCTACAATAGCCGCTAATTCACATGCCTCTGGTCTAAGTTGTTCGGTCCATCTCAGTCCACCAGGGTTCTGGAGCAAAGCCATACTAGAACTCGCTAAGTTTAAGCATCACTGATTTGCAGAGACCTGAAAAGACATTATTCCGTCGGGTTGTCCAAGTATAGAGCCCCCAAAGCCGTACACTAATCATTCAGGCTGGTAAAAATTAATGTAGCCTAGTCAAGTCATACAACGAACAGAAGCAGGATTGTACAGCGTAATGTTGATTCCCAAGGCCCCTGTTGCACAATCTGTTGGAACCTTTAAACGTCAAGGACCCTTGGCAACATTTGAAAGAACCCTTTAAAAGAGCCCTTCCTTTGAGGCTCATTTTATCTCGACGAGCGGCCGCTCACTCAGGGAGGATCCCCCGAACCCTGAATAATGCAGGGCTTTTACTAAGCAGAGTAGGGTACGGAACCCTCGGATGGATCAGTCTTCTGTGTTCTCCCGTAAACGAGAGGGTTGCATAAGGATTTCATGTAGAGTCTTGCAGCGGTTTCATAACAACTCGACGAGGGTTTAGGTTGTACAGCGTTTATGGCGTTTTAAAGGGGACTGAACAACTAGATTTGGCTTTGGAAGATAGTCCAGCCCCTGTACTAAACTAAGCCTACACCCTAACACCGGCACACCAAAAGTAATCATGTATCCCAGCTGGAGTTGTATAGGATTTGTTCTGGGCAGGCAGGCGGCTCAATGCGGTGGACAAGGCATTGAAGGGTTTAGGGCGTTGGGCTATCTTAGTGCCCCCTTGGAGGAACCATATTGTGCAATGGTGTAGAATCTGGCGCAGTCGAACCCAAAGCAGATCATAGTTGAGAACACCCCGGCCACTGAACAGTTAGCTTTTGAGCCGCGGTCCTAGTTTGGATCGACCTTCTGGTCTCAAACCCTAAACTCGCCCGAAAGTCCCAAAGCCCTCACCGCACCCTGCAACTTCCCCAAAGCCGTTCATTTTGGGCCCCCAACAGCTCGCCGAGGTATGAAGTCGGGTGGGTCTCCGAACCAGGACGAGTTCTGCGTCAGAGTTCGTCGTTGAGTTTTTGATAGACTCCTGCATATTTTCAGATACAGAGCTTGTGCAGTATTTGACACAGCGGTTTCCGTTGTGGCTGCAGAAGACTCTGGGATCCAAGGTTGCGGTCTTTACGATTTAGGGTTTAGGGGGGAACTTGAGATCGAAGTTTACGAAGTTGTGGACCCCTTTATGTCTTTGTCGGTGGGGTCGGGGAGACATTCCCACTTGACCACTCAGGGTCCCAACCTGCTAGTTCCTAGAGTTTGGGGTCTTAACAGTGAAAGGCAAGGCACGGTTTTCACTTGCAGCACCACGTCCAACTACCTTTACACATGCACATCCCTAACCCTAGAACCCCGAACCGCGAAACGCTAAACTCGCAGAGGGGCGCATGTTGGGATTTGGAGATCGTGAAAACCGCGAAGACTCAATGAGGTCTTGCAGTCGAACTCCCCAGAATTCCTGTTTAGGTTTATACGTTTAGGCAGTCTCGTTCCTTTGTGATGTAGTAGCGACTTATTCCGATGAGCCTGCAGTGGCTGCAGGAACTTGAGCCCAAAACCTTCCGTCCTGAACCTACACCCGAAAAATCACAGAACCCAAGTTTTGAGCAACAGGACGCCTACTCCTTCACCTTTCTGGATCATGGTTGGATCTTGAGCCGTCACCCCAGCCACAACAGGGTTCCGGGTTTAGTAGGTTCAGGCTTCGTGGTTGTGGTTTCCGATTTGTTCAACCCCTGCTCCTTGAATAAGCCATACAACAGAGATCCTCATATCAAGGCCTTAGCAAAAAGGTGGCGGCTTACGACCAGGGCTGTACATCAGAAACCCGGAGCTCCAGGCCCAAGACCCTTAGACCCCGAGCCTCGGCGTAGGTACTCAGTAGTAAGCAGTGTTCTCACAGTACATCCCCCATGTGTAAAGATCATCGTACTTACACCGTAATATGTCTCACGAAGTTGGGTAAAGCCACCCATTTTGATGGAACTTGAGAGTTCCTGAAGGTCCTCATTTTCGGGAACATGCAAGGCCCTCAAACGCCCTTTTGGAACCGCTGCTGGCCACCCTCAAGGAAGCACACCGCGAAGTGAAAAAAAAACCCTAAACTAGATCCCCCAAACCCCGACTCGCCTCGTGGAAGGCATTGCTTGTGATGGACACGGAGAGCACGGCGAGGCCGAGGGGCTTTTAGGTCACGAACCACTCGTCTTAGTCTTCTGCCTCTTTGTCAACATGGTTTGAGTACACTGCTTCTCATCATGCTTGTCCGTGGGGTGTTGGGGGTTTAGGGGCGTAAGTTTTTTGTTGTTAAGGGTTTAGGGATTTACAGGCTGCGCACAGGGTTTTGTGAGGTACTGTAGGGGCTGATAAGGGTGTTGGTAAGGGTTTTGCAGGGTTCCATGGAGACCTCATGAGGGATTATGCGGGTTGTGATGGGCTGCGTCTTATGGATATTCTGGATTGATAAGCAAAACTACCATTCCTACCGAAACCCTAACGTCTGTTGAACTCCAAACAGCAATGTCCATAACCATGAAATCCCCACAATCTCTTCCTAAGGCTCGAAAAGAGTAGAGATGAAAGGTGACCTGGCAAACGGGCCCTAAACCCTAAGCCGTCAACCCACAACCGGGCTGTTGTAGAAGGAGTTGGGGGTCACTGGGGACCGGCTATCGCGGGTCGAAGCTTTGGAGTCTTCGGTTGCCCTAATTCCTAAGGGTATTTATAGGGTTTAGGTTTAAGGCCTTGGCTTCTAAACTCACCCTGCACCTTAGCATCCTTTTCAAGTTCCCTTGAAGGAGCGAGGTTCCTCTAAGTTTAGGATGCAAGATCCCTGAAGTGCGGGATTTAGGACCCCGCAACATGGCGATTTGGGGTCCTGGACATTCATTTCGGCGTAAGGTTCACTGGGATCCATAACAGTTAACATCGCAGGACAGAGCAAGTGACGGATGGGCCCTGCATTGCTAGCAGACATCACAGCGATAGTGAGGTATCGCCGCGTATTGCTATTCAAAAGGCTGAAGACTAGCAAGAAGACCATCCTGAAGCGAACCTAAGCTTCGTTCAGATTCGCAATAATCCAAGGCCATTAACGAAAGATCAGGCCTGGCAAGGTAGTAGGATCTTCAATGCAATGTAGTTTTCAACACCCTTCTAGTTAGAGACCCCATATTAATCTCTATTCCTTGATTCCGTATTGTTGTATTCTCACCCTAAACCCTAAACCCTAATGCCAGGTTATCGCCGAGCGTGTGTCGCGAGTTCTGCCACTTTTCTTCTCCGCGAACATGGCGGAGAGCTCGGACCCGGAAGAGGCGTGACGATTGATTTTATAAGAACTTAGGAAACCCTGGGGTTCTTTATATGAATCCTACTATTTTGAGGGTTAATGCGGCCAGGGTTCCTTAATCAGCTTCCTACGTCAGAATTTAAGTAATGCCCTTTTTGCCTTGCCGTCGTTTAGAGTGAGAAGGGGTGTCCTCCCAGAGGCTTGAGCCCTGAACCCGAAACCGCCTTCAGACCGAGGCATCCACCATGCGAGCATCTCGAGGTATGCCATGCATTCGAAGGTATCTTTGAGCACCTCAAGCAGGAGGATCTGGTATAGAAAAACCGAAACCTCTGGTCTTGGACCTCTACAATAGCCTATAGCTTAGCCCTGCAGGCTCTTCGGAAGGCTTTCCGGTTGGCGCAGGGCGACCTGGAACGATCCTTCAGCTCGATGCAGGCCCAAACCCCTGGAGATGACTGGTTTTGAGGTCAGGGTATCTCCGGTGGTAGCCATGACAGAATCATACTGTAAGGTGCGCCCAAACCCGCTTCCACTGGTCTTCTGAACAGGGGCCTTGTAGCCCTTCATCGCGTGTAGTGGCAGAGAGCAGTATGTCTAGGAGACAAAGTTGGGGTTCAGGGGTTCGGGTTCCTGGGGTTGCGGGCGCAGGGTTTAGGCCGTGCTCTTTTTATCTAAGATTCGAGAGTTGAGGATCTCAGCTTTGGGGTGGAGTCTGTGATATTCGGGGCTTTGCACGTCGGGCTCCAGTGCTGAATATGGGGTGTCTTAATGAGTTGAAGAGGGGCTTTGGTCCGTGCTACATTGCAAGGAGGCAGCCATTACTACTAGTTGCTGAGACCTCTATGGGCGTGGGACAGAGGCTCTTGGGCCGGGGTCGTCGGTTTTGGGATCTTCTAGTTGGTATTTCGGGAGTTCAGGGTCAGGGCGGCTTAGGGTCTTCTTGTGGATCCAAGAACTTCACGGATGGGGCTTTAGGGTTTCGGGTTTAGTGAGGCTTAAGCTGGTAGCGACCGGGCAGTTAAGGCTCATGGCCTACTATTATTGGGCGGGTTGCGCACTTCGATGCTTTAGGATGTTGACAGCCTGAAGCGGTACATGTTACATTCCTGAACCCCGAAGCCGTAAACCTCAAATATGACAAGCCTAGACTTCGATGAACCATCAAGCCATGGCGTACAGGAAAGCAGGAACATGCGTAGCTTGCCTTGTTTGTTCTGGCGAGTTGCCTCGACAAAGCCCAAACCTAAAGCGCAATACCCCTAAAATCCCTAAACCCTGAAGCCACAAACTCCAAACGCTAAACTGCAACCCGAAAATCCCTAAGACGTTAAACTACAATCCGTGGTGAGTGTTGAGGGCTTGTGTCCCGGGCCCAGGGGAGTCAGAGTCTCCTGGATGGTACATATAATACTACTATTGCGGACATAGGTCCCCCAAGCCATAATATAGGATGGTCTTCTGGGACCCAACCCCAATAGGCGTGGCAGACAGGACCATGAACCTTTTTTTGCCTCGGTTTTCATGCTTTTAAGGGTTTCGCTCCACGGGTCGGCAGCGCCAGGTTTTTAGTGGCGCGACCGTGGCATTGTGCCGCGGCTGCGAAGACCAACTCGGGACTCCGAGCACTAGCTAAGCCCCTGAGACCGGTTTAGGGTATTAGGGTTTAGGGTTTAGGGCAGGGTATCAGGGCCTACTAGGGTTCCGCAACCCCGAAAGGTTAGAAACCCAAAGAACTGCCTAAGCAATTCAACCCCGAAAGAATTCACCCCAAAGCCTGAATCCCAAGCCATGCTTCGGACGTTGACTCTGGCAGCCGCCTCTACCACTTCCCTAAATGCCAACAGTCTGCTCGAACTCACTTTGCCTTGAGGTTGTAGTATAGAGGTTACGGGGGCTAAGAGCCTCGAAGGCCAAGGGTTTTGGCCTTGAGGATTCCTAGTATGATTTGTTAAACAAGTAGTGGCCTTAGTAATTTGAATTGGGTTTGGGGCTAAACTGTAGTAAACTTACGGTCAGGGACCTCAGGTCAGGATCCCTAAGGAATGGCAGTGATGAGTATTTAGGCTTCTACAGGAGGTCTCATCAGACAGTATGAGCAGACAGCTGGGTGAAGATATCTTCCTGAAGGGTTCGGGGGTTTTGGGCCCTGACTACTTTCCTAAAACAGGACCTTATAAGTACACCCCCCAAGGGAGACCTTACTTAATGTTCTAAGAAGGTCCCTGAAATATGAAGAAACCCTGGGAGAGCCCTCGGCTGGAAAACGGCGCTAAGACCGAAACTTGCGCAGCCGCGAGGCCAAGGCTCCTAAACCCTAAACTAAATCCTAAGCCCTAAATCCTAAACCCTAAACCCTACATGCAAGCAATGACGGGTGTAGGGATGGTGTAGGGTGCAGGTTTCAGAGCTTAGCCATCGCCTATTCCCAGTTCGAGGTGACAGAGGCTACGGAAAGGGTCATCGGTGAAAAGTCATGCTATGGCAAGCAAGGCGATCTGTGTCAAATTAGAACTGATACTGAAAGCAAAAACAGTCATGACAAGCGTTGTGAGTCATGCTGTCCCGCTTGCATGGTATCCGCAAAGCTGGATTGAGATCTTAGATACGGAGATGCCAAGGGTTGTTGTCGCCAAAACGATTGTTCATGGTTTGCTTCTACGTCGACAGCGACGACTGCTGCTGCTAGTACAACTATAGTCTTTATGCACATCCCAGTGTAGTGCGACCACTAATACTGCCCGACGACTGCCCCCCTTGCAGTCCTCGACAAATCGCATAGGTGCTGCATGCAACCCAGCGCCGGCACGGTCTGGTTCGCTACTGCCGTGATCTTAGAGGAATGCCCATTCTTGCTGTGGGATTTGGGCTTAGAATAGAACACAGTGGAAAGGCCTTGCCCAGAAATTTAGGTGTTCAAATTCTTTGCGTACCCCGGTGTTGCCTGTTGGGATTTTGGGAAGGATCTTCGAGGAATTCCAGCTCTTGCCGCGAGACCCAAGACCCTCCATACCCAAACCCTGCGAATGGGCCACATTGTGCATTCTGCATTTAGGGGCTTGTTGAGGACCGCAGGAGTTGGGGTGTGCAGTGTACAGGGCTCAGGGCCTTTTTGCGGCTCAGAGGGTTCATAGAGTTCAGGCACTGAAGCCATATCTTCCCGCGAGCCAGAGAGAAGCTCAGAACCGCCCATCCAGACGACAAGGTATAGTCTCCAGGACCTGAATTCAAGGACCGAGCTCCTACACCCCTGACTTGGAAGACCCTGACCCCAGACCTCCCTAAGCTCTACTCCCTAAACCCAGATCCCGAAGCCTTCACAGGTAAGTACAATAAACTGTGGAACCCAATTCCCCCAACTCAAAACCCTGGCACTTTATGAGCCCAAAAGCAGAAGTAGAGCTGTCAGAAAGAAGACAACGATTAATACGTACTACTACTACTACTACT
>CAJNJA010081696.1:0-49455 GCA_905231915.1 Symbiodinium necroappetens | reverse complement strand
ATATATATATATTTATTTATTCATATTCTTTATTAATTTTTTCTCTATAATTTTACAAATTATTTAAGAGATTATATATAATAAAATATAAGCGAATTCAAATATCTATAGAAATATATAAAATATAATCTTACCTATTATTTATCTTCATATTTATGAAATACTATTTTCAAAATATAAAAAAATATCAATTTCCTTCAAATACCGTTCATTTTAATCAAAATCCAACTCAGAATTTAAGATACTTCTCTGTCTATTTTCATCAGAATAATAAGACAGAAAAAAATCCAGCTCCTTCATATATATATATATATATAAATTCTTATAATTTCGTTTTTATATAAGAGAAAAGAATTGAAATCTATATTTTATATATTAAATATTTTAATCATATAATCTAATATAACCTAATCAATAAACGATAGATAATTTTATATTTATCTCTTAAATTTCAATATTTAAATATATATATATATATTATTTTTCAAGATTAATAAATAAATCGAAATAAAATAGAAAATAATCGAATTCCAAATTATAAATATCTACGAATCTTAATTATTTTAATATAACGAAAATATATAAATAAAAATAAAAAATTTATCGTCAAATATATATGCATATATAATAGTCTTCTGAATGTATAATTAAATATATTTTCTTTATAAGATTTTCTTGTTCGATATCTTTTTACCTTTCACTGACCTCCAAAATCTACATACATCTTCGCCAAACATTTTGCGATAATTTTAATCTTACCTACCACAAATATCTGCCCCATCCTTCCATCAAATTAGATAATTCATGAACCATTTTCCACGATATTCAATAAAATTATCTTTTCTTCATATTCGCCTAATTTTCATATTTCCCCCCAATAATATTCCTTCCCCCCGCCCACATCTTCCATTCCACGACTTCCGGCCGACACATTAACTCACGCCACCTTTTATCCCAGCTATTTGCCTCGATCCACCCTCGCCCTCATCCGCCAATCTACGACTTGCATGCTTTCCCACCACCAGACGATCTCATCAGTTCATCATATCCCCCTCAATCTCGTACGACCTTCAAAAAAACGCATACATTACTCGGCGACACTCGTCGCCCTCTCACCCGCCACTCCACGATATTCCCCCATTCTCCATGAATATATGCCCTAGGCCCCCGCCCCCCGACACGCCCCATGACACGCAAGCCCTCGCCACGCAACCCCCCCCCCACCCACTCGACGACACGCCCGCCATTCTACGATACTCCCCTCAAACTCGCTATGTCCTCGCCCCACTCCGCGACACTCTCTCCAACATGCTCTCGCGCGCCGCTGCAAGCCCTCGTCCATCATTCGCTCTCGCCCGCCACTCCGTGACACTCCCCACGGCACACATGCCCTCGACGGCAACTTACGTTTCCACGTTCCGGTCTGTAGCTGCGATGTCTGGTCCGTTCATACGACTGTGTGGCAGACACAGTAACGTTTTCAAAGAATTTTACCATCATGTTAGAGTACATAATATATAGTATGTGCGACCTTTACAAAAAATCCAATCATATAGTCTAGTTTTGAATCTTGATGACAACAACACATTGTTAAGCGGCACAATGAAATGAAACTACAATGCAGAGCAAAATACGAAATACCAAGCTTCCCAAGAATTTCATAGGGCACGAAACACTCAAAATCCCGGGGATTTCAAGATTTCGTACTACACGAAACCCCGAAATCCCCGACTAGCTTACCGCAAACATACCAACGATCCCAAAATCCCGAGATTTCCGTCGCTTCGTACCGGTAGCCGTCGTACGTAAATTTGAAACCAGTGCATGCGTGCAATAGAATAAGTATCATATCATCCAACGAACCTCATACAAATATCTTTATCATTTTACCAATTTTCCTGTATTTATTGAAATAATACATTTTCTTTTGATAGAAGTTCTAACATATTGAATTTTCGCAATCTTTACATATTTCGAATATAATATCAAAATTATAAAATATTTGTTCAATATTTCCTATTCACTTCTATGTATCTTTTAAAACTATTATTTCATATTGAAGTCGGACCGGAGACCTAGAAAGTCTGGGAGAGAATCAAACTACTGCAAGGGTTAACATATATAGTACGGCCAAAAGCGGAACACAGACCAAGGACACGGAGAACCACAACCCCTGACATGTTTGTTCATTCATGTTTTTTCTCCGAACATTCTTGCCAAGCACCTCGGGGGCTGCGCCTGGGAAGAGCTTGTCCGAACCCCCTCCATGTGGACGAGTATCATCTCTTTCCATTCCGCGCGACCCCCAACAGACGTTCGCGGTTTCTTGAAGTGGCTTTATATTCCTCGCGACCTTGTCAAAGAAGATTGTTCCCAGCTCACAGCCCCCCACCAATCTCTGTGGATGGCAAGTCCACATACAGCACTCTCCGGCCCTCCCGGCGCCCTCCCCACCCCCGGTTTGTCTGTGTGGTTTCCTGATTTTAGTGTATCTTCGAAATTCAGGAAGTGTCCGAAGTCCTCGTAATGCTGCTCTTCATTCTCCGATGCTCTTCGCTGTCCAGGACTGAGGACGTGGACTTTTGCGGTGGTTGTTGGAGGGATCTGAAGGAGTGGTCTTCCAAGCGTAAGCCAGCCAGGCTCCAGGTCTCCGCGATTAGCCGGGTGTGCAGGGTGCGAATGACGGTTCGCCGACATGCTTTTCCGTGGTTGTGCCTGCTCATCACTTTGGATGCATGCAGCTATTTATCAGCTTGACTGCTGCCGCCGGCACTCTCAAGATCTCTGCCAACCTCTCCTTCCGCATGGAGGACGCTTTGGGGCTCTGCCCCAGATACTACTAAGCACTTCTCAACATATCGTCTGCTCCCAGAAATCAAAACGGACCCGTTAAACCAATCCAGTCACGACCGTGAGCGAAACTAGGGAGTTTCAAGGTTCGAAATAGGTCTCTATTGGACGTTTGCCGTAGCGGCCTTCCCCCTGAACTCATGGAGTAACGCGTCCTCGAGGATGTCATGACCATGGACTGCGCTGAGGTGCGCGTCCACAGACGGAACGACGGTTCCAGGTAAGTGTACTTGCCTGGGAGATGAAGGCTTCCGGGCTGCACTGTTGATGGCAACTGTACAAAAATGTGAAAGTCCCTGCCTGGTGGCCGATGCGGGTGTCGTCTGCCTTCGCCTCCCTTCATGTGGCATATGCTTTCCTTTAGGACCTATATTTAAAACAGGTCGGGGTGGCTAATGCAGGGGCTTTCAACAGGATTTTACCCTTGATAGGTGGGCGTGGCCAATGCAAGGGGTGTCAACATGTTTCCCTTCCTTGGGACTGGTTTGGCTAATGCTGGCGTCGTCGACGCTTGTCTCCCTTTATTTTCTTGCTCCCCCACGTTTGGGACCGGTGGGGGCAAAACTTGTCTCGCTTCGAGTTTGCTGTAGGGGTTCTTGATAGAGTGAAAAAATGCTTTGCCAATACTGCCAGGTGGCAAACTTGCCACCGGCTGGTCGCTGGCACCTCATCTGCGGCCAGCAACTGGATGGACTGCTTCATGCCAGATCACCTTCTAAGCTGCTAAATGCTTAAATCCATTTCCCTCTTGCATCCCAATGCTGAACCAGGCCTTGGCAACAAACTAGTTGCAAGTTCGATTCTCCGAACAAGGAAGCTGCGCAGGTCTTTCATGTCTGCTTCAACTTGAGGGCAGCACGTACGGAAGCAAGGGGCCTCTCCTTGGGCAAGGAAGTTATGCCTCCCTTCCGACGAACGGGCCGAAGCTGCGATGCTATTCAACAACTGCAATTCTTCGCAGGCTGCTCCTCTGACGACACGCAGGCAAACTAGCAATATAACATCTGAAAACTACTGGTACCATTGCGCAGTGCGCGCCAATTGCCGAGCAGCGTCTGGAACAGAGGAGCTGCTTTCCCAAACGGAGTCTGATTCTACCTGTGGACGAGTCAACAGCCAAAGGACTTAATCGACTTAACCTGTGGCTGCATGCCTTTCACATCCGGCTGCAGCTGCAAACAACCAAAAACCTGCGAAGGTGTTAAGAGTGCTGGCTTACTTGGCCTCTTCCATATGCTGCTGCGAGAGAACTGGCGAAGAAGGCAGCCTTCGTTGGGAAAGTGTGCATTTTCTCACTCACGAAAAGATTGCTGCCTCTGCGGTTGAGCAACCACGGGTGCTTTGACCATCCCGGGCCAGGAATGCGGAGCAAAGCCACTCGATGAGGACTTGCAAGCGGGCTGGGAGTGGCTTGGAAGCCAGCAGCGAAGCTCCGGAACTCGGCCTCAGCCACAAGCTGCCATGTCCGTTCTCGGAGGCTTTGGAGCGGCGGACTTCAGTCGCAGGGGCAATGATGGCACATAAGAAGATTTTGGGTAGTCCCATTCTGCCTCAAATGCGGCCTCTGACCTACATGTTTCTTTGCTTCTAGCGACCCCGGCCCCTCAAGCCCATCATGTCCAAGGAGTAGAGGAAGGACCGGGAAACTAGACTGGAAACATCCAGGAACAATGAAAGCAAATGCGGAACAGCATGATGAAACGTTAACTTCTTACAAATGTGAACTAATCTGAGAACTCGTTCGGGTGTCGGAACACAATGGGACACAACTGGTTTCTGTTTGTACTGGTAGCAAGCATTTGGGGCCACAAGGTGGCCGACGGGTCTCAACACCATGAAAAAGGCCCTCTGACGTCGACACCAAATGCGTTGAAAGCAGTTGGACATGCAGCTGTTTTGTATGGGCGGTGCGTACGCATGCCAGCTTGAGCCCGAAAACACATCTGGACTTTCTGCGAGACAAATGAACTCCGAACCCACCCCACCGCTGCATCTGTTGTCCGGCCTTCAATCCGAGAAAGCTCTTCCCGCTTTGTACCCAAGAAGCATGCATCACACTCATCAACTCAGCCCTGAAGCAATCTAAGGCTGCTTCCGACAGGAATCTCCGACTTCTACTTGTCTTACAAATGTGCCTCCTGTGACCAGCTCCGCATGATCGCAGTGATCTCATCTGAGAGCATTGCTACATGAATACTCAACGCGGGTAGAAAGGGGTTGCTTCGCATCTCGCATGTGATACCACCGCACTGCTCTTCCAGAACGTGAGATGCAACTCATGCTGGGACGAGGAGCCACGTCGCCGGGCCGAAGCGAGTGTCCGGGGTGTATGCTCAGAGGGAGCCCGTGCCGTAGCACCTGAGAGCGAACAATGCTGCAGCTGTGTGCAGTTTGTGGCAGTGCACAGGCATGAATGCTTGCCGTTGGCGGCAACTTACCGTAGCTTGAGAACGCTGTGACGGCGATCTAAAGGGATGGGCACATAGGATGCAAATGGAACGGTAGGCCACAAAGTATCCGAGACAGAACTCGAAAGAACGACAGGTCGTGCAGCAAGGTTTTAGGTAATTTGTAGGAGCTTCTCCCACGGGTCGAAGTTCCATGCACAAGGACCAATGCTTGTTGTCCACACCTTTCCAGCTTTATTCGATGGCCTTGCCTGAAAGTTCATCTTGCGACGAGGCAGCGCTCGCACCAGCCATTGAGGCTGCAAGCTGAACACTTGATACACGTTGTGGCGGGCATGGGCATGGCTTGCTGGTAACGTGCTGCACTACCATTCACATGATGTGATGTTGGTTCGATCTCCGTGGAAGCTGCACCTCTCAAGGAACCAGAAAGTTAAACGGCCAGTAGATTCACGTGAACTGACGAGGAATGTCACTCGCCATGCTGCGCATGATGCGATTCGTTGTGCCCGCTTCAACTACCAAGACAAGCAGCACCCAGAACCCTAACATCTGCACATTGACAACACGGTGCGTGTCACTCCTTTTCCCGGGCCCGGTGTCTCAAACGCTTTGCCTGAGCTGCGCTAGCCAATGGTCGGCCGGTATTGGTCTGCAAACCGTAAATGCATCTCTCGATAATGCATAGTGACTAGCCAAGGTGCAAGTTCTCCGACTTGATTGACTTGGACACACCATCCACGAGCACTTCGTACCTGTGGAAGATTCACCGGCTTAGTTTCCCCTCTCAATAATACTGTCGGGTAAGACTGCAGTGGCGGGTCTGTTCTCGTCTGGGATCTTCTGCAACTTTCTGGCCCGGAGCACATAGAATTCGCGCAATGGCCACACCCACGATAAAACGTAATGGGTAACTAACATGCATCACAAACACTGTTTTTTGATGAAGCCACTTCAGAGAGCCCCGTTCTCGAATCTTTGCATGCTAAAGGAAGGGGAAGGGCGGAAGTCGAAAGTCGAGTTTTGGACCTCTGCTCTCGACCACAGAATGGCTAGAGCTGCTCGAACGCATTTCTTTGCTGGCGGGGTTGGGCGAAAATGCTTCTTCCGGCTTACATGTTGAGGGATGGTGGCAAAACGAAAAAGCACTAAGCCGTGGATTCAAAGAGGAGGGAAGCTGGCAAGTGGACTTCGCTCTGTGAAATGCTTCGAACTTTGGTGCTGCAGACCCGCCCCCCCCCCCCNNCCCCAGCTTTGCTCGACAGGAGCACCAACGACATTCATAACGTTCTAGAGTCTTTCAGGATGGCTTTAGTGGGAGCTGACCGCACTACCGTGACTGCTTCATGTGATGACGTCTTGTCGCAAGTGCACCAGATGGAGGACGACCATGTTCAAGCAACACGGGCTACACACCCAAAGCCCAGTTTCGAATATTGACAAGCACCTCTCACACAACCTGTAGTGCTATTTTTGCCTTTAGCAGAGCTCCGCATTTCCAGACTAACTTCAAATTAGTCTTCAGTATCACTGGTAGCATGGCATTCGGCAAGCATCTACACAGTCGTCTTCCTGGAGATCCAGTGCCAGGGACACAAATCCTGCCGTCTCCTTTCTGGGTTCATGTAAAGCCCCATGAAGGAGGTGGTGCCTCGTGCACCCTAAGGTGCCATGCATAGGCCCCCCTGTGCCATAGGGTTGTCCGTGATGGAGTTTGCCTACCGCTCTCATGAAAATTGACACTCCCATGCCGAGGTAAGTCCCCCCGGCCCTTTGGGCCCCCCAAGTTTCGTGGGGCTTTGGAGGCGTCAGCAGCAACGGGATCGTCCCCACTCTTCTTCCTTCGGGTTAGAGGAGCTTGTCAGGCTCCCCGGCCCATAGGGCCCCCCATCGTTCTGGGGCTTTTGTCCCCACTCTCTCTCTCTCTCTCTCTCTCTCTCTCTCTCTCTCTCTCTACCGGGACAGGAGAGGCAAGGCAAGCCCGACCCCTCCGCGCGCGCACGCGCACCCGCAGGTATGGGCGGGTTTTCGGCTTCCACTGTGGGGCTATACCCCCCGATGGCTCAGCTGTACACGGGCTTTGTTGAGGATCCCCCGAGTAACACTGCACTATTCTAAAGATAGGCAACACTCAAATACCCACTCCCTCTCTCTCTCTGTCTCTCCCTCCGTCCCGGGCATAGGGACCGGTCAAGGCCCCCGGGCAAATTTCCCACCCGATTATGTTAATCGGGGAAGGGGAGTGAGGAACCAATGTAGATTGTAAAATAGCTCATGCCGTTAAGTATGCGATAACCTCTTGCTTTCTTTCGCCAGGGTTAGGCATAACCTACCTCTCTCTCTCTCTATAGCAGACAAGGGGAACGAGGGAAGGGACAAAGCATTCGGAGGTATGGCAGCCGCTTTGGTAGCCGCAGAAGGCAGCAAAGGGTCTTCACCTAGACCCAAGCCATCATCAGCATCTCCACCACCTAGGGGGGCAGTTTCCTCATCAGTCAGGTCTTCATCGTCATCACACTGAAGTACCGTGCTGGCATTGTCGGGGTGCGGATTAGTCCCAGGATGCAACGGGGCGCTCATAGTCTGCCCGGGACAGATAGACCTCCAGGCTCAGGTTCCAGGGAGTCTACGGGCCACGGGGTTCGAGCAAATGCAGCACTTGAGCCAAAATCGCATACATACCTACATGATCATACATGCATAACATAGCTACACACATCTCTGGCTCCCCTCCCTGTCTAGAAACCATTTTTGCTAATTACCGCAGCAAGGTTGGTGTTGCCTGAGGCTGTGCAGCATTAAGTGTCGTGACGAAACACTTTGCAACTCGCCCGTGGCCTGGAAACGTCATGGATGTAGCGGTTGACTTCACCAACACGGCCATTGAGTATCTGCACATGTGCCGTGGTTGCATTGGTCTGTCGTTGTCTGCGTGTGTACCTGACCTAAAGTATGCACTGCCGGCTTCTAATTACTTGGATGCAGGGGCATTGCGAGACCTCGTCGGAGATCAGGTGTCAAGTTGTCGAGTATTTCAACGACGTTACTTTGCCAGTATCCCCCAACCCTAAAACCTGAGCCCTTCACCTCTGTGCTATGCTTTTCAAGGCTATCGGATACCATCGGCTATCACTTTGGAATGGTGCAGTGGCCTTGCCAGCATCGCTTTGGAGGCTGTGAATCCTGGTTTGCAAAGGCAAAGGCAGCTGATCAAGCTCCTCTTCGTACCGCCTTAGCAGGGGCTGCCCTGCGGAAAAGCACCACGAACTGCAAGCTGATCCACCGCTCAACCCTGATGTCCAGGGCATGAGAATTAAGGGCATCCATGACAAGGCCTGCATTGGTCACCCGGAAGGTAGACTCGTTCGCCTTCCGGTCGGAGGTTCTCAGCACCTCAGCAGCAAGCTAGACTCAACCAGAAAAGCATTTTTGGACATCCGTGCTTCGTTTCTTCTGGCGTGGAAAGAGACAATTTTCGTAACACAAGATGAAAACATTCCTCGAGAGGCAGGACGTCCGGAGGCCCTGAGGCCCGATCGGAGAGCCTTTGTGTCACCGTTGCTGAGCTTTGCCTCGTCGGAGACATCAAGCATCTTTCAGTACTCACAACTGCCAACCTGCGGAACGAACTGACGGCGCGTGTGACCCCTCCACTCAACAAGCCGGATCGGAATATAAGCAAGCTTCCTCCCAGCGTCCGTTCACTGAGTTGTAGCCGACAATCCTGCCATAGAAGGTTCATGCCCTTGAACACCCTATTGCCGGCTTTCCTTTGCGTTCGCTTCGGTCAGCCAGTGACAGTTTCAGTGCTTGGCCCGGCAGCTTACACGGTCCCCCCACTGAGGCCATTGAGGTGCTCTGCGTTTTTGAGGCCGCAAACCTGTGAACCACGCAGGGTACAAGCAGGTTGGGCTGCGCATCACTCTGTCAGCCGCACAAGACTGACTGTTTGTTGTCTTGTATTGGCGAGTAAGCATTCTGACTGAGTGTCGGGCTGCGACGGGGGCACCTATTCTCAGAGCATTCCTCAGCAATTCAAACAGTTGGTCGAATGCTCAGATGAACGTCGGAGTCAAGAACTGTGAAGAGCTTGGCTCAACCCTCCAGAGATTGGCATGAAGCTGTGCACAAGCATGCACAAGAATAAACATGCAAACCCATCCATGGGGTGGGTGCAGGGATGTGCCCTTCGTGTTCGTTTGGTCTGCGGAACAAGGGACCTCAAGTGCTGAAACCAACATGAACTGCCATCGACAAATTTGTGTCAGACTGGAACTCTCTCCCGTGTGGTGTGTGGGTCTGATCTATGCATCAACGGGATTGCGAGCTTTGGGTAACTTTGGTCCTGGTGCAGTGTCTGCAGGCTGCAAAGAAAAGAGATCGACACGAACATGTCGCCAAATCGATGCAATTAGTGGCTTGTCCATGTGAGTAAACTTGCTTCATCAGCTGAGGTATGTTCTTGCCGGTACCAGCTGTACAGCCAGCTGCAAGAGTTCGAGGGTCAAGCCTGCCGCTGAACTTAACAGGGACTGCCACAGACTTCGTGAGCTGTCCGAAAACGCGCAATCATCGTGTCCCGTCTCTGAGGATGCCCCTGACTGGCCTGTCCAGCTGCTGTATGACTGTCTCGGTGCTGAAGTTGGCAGCAGCCTGGACAAAGTTCTACTACAAATGTTGCGAATTGACTGATGCTGGATGCTTCGGTTTATTGTATAGGAGTTGCTAGGATGTCTCACAACTCGGACAAGCCAGGCGAGGTACAGGATTTTAGGACTGCCCCCCTCTCTCCTATGCCAATGTTTTGCTCCTGTCTGGCTCCTGCCCTTTTTGGGCTCTATGACATTCATTGCGTTGATACCATATTGCAAGGCATCTGCATTCTGGATTGAGCATTTACTTGCCTGGAAAATTGTGTCATGTCTTGCCAGCTGCAAGTTCTGTGGTGCCAAACGTCCACGAGCTCCTCGCGGGTTCCTCTTGCCCCCTTTGTCTCGTTTTCGGATGCAGCGTGATTTTCCATTCTTTGTACATTCCACCCCAGTCAAGCTTAGCAAACTCCATGTCAGAGAAGATGTCGTGTCACAGCCAAACGCAAGCTAAAACAACGACGCAAACTTCAAATCATTCCAAGTGCGCGAATGTAGCTTGAAACATAACGCCGCCGCGTAGTAAACCAAAAGCGACCGGACCACGTGCAACAGAAACACTAGTCACCAGTAGTGTTGTACAGGCTGGCCAACTCGCCTTGTCTGTGCAGTGATCAACTCCCACTCCACTGAAGCTTGGAGCCCTTCGAAGAATGAGGGGCTCTTAGTTCTTGGCTCCCCGTCTTGGGTTTAAGTCTTTTCGATTCTCCGCCTTTGCCGGCTTCGGAACTGAAGTGGTTCCGGCTCTCCAAGTATTTCTTTTGACAACTAGCATGGTTCCCAGGGTTCGTTGGGCGAGGACTGCCAGGAGGCAAAGCCCGTAAATTTGGCTCTCCAAGTATTTCTGGTTTCTTGCTTCCAGCTTCATGCTGTCAATTCCGCTAGGGGCCATACAATCAAGGCTTCATCTCCTAGCTGCAAAAAGGATTGACCCTAGCTTAGACTTGCTGCCTTGCTCATTTTCCTTTTGAGAAAAGAAAGCACCATCAAGCAGGCAGGCAGTGACGTGCCTGATTCGGCTGGTATGCACCATTCGTGAAATGATGGATGAGGTCCAAGCCTCAAGAAACTTGCAGTCTGGGGTCAAAATCGAGTTTATCATCCCTACGACCCTACCTTGCACGTGTCATGTCGTGGCTCTTAGGACCTGGCTCGTCCGCTGCCCCATTGACTCCATGGCAGAGTACTTAGAGGGCAGTCCTGAGCGCGTCTTTCGCCTAGTGGAACATTATGCACGGTGAAGCTGAAAGCAGTGACAGAGATACGATTCTTCCAGCTTCGTAGCATGTCGCATATCAAGGGCCGCACTCTTTCTCAGCAAGAAGTGCAACGCACAGTCCTTGGGCAATACTAAGAGGAAGGGGTGGTTTCTGCAAATCTGGTGATGCAATGCCCGCTGGGTAATCCCGGGATTTTATGTACAGCCAGCCTGCATCCCAGGACTGTGAAGGACCCTGCATATTCTGGTATCCTCCAAAGACGACCACTCAGTGTTTCACTACCTGCAACCACCAGCCTCCCTGCGTTTCGGGCGCATGCTGCCTTGAATTCCACTTTAGGCTCACGACGCTGAAGCTGTTGCAGTTCTTCCGTATCAGGTCATAGGTGCCTGGCCTGAGCGCTCACGCGCCATGTCGTGGTGAGATCCGTTTGGTTCAAGCAATCTAGACCCGTTAAGAGGTGATCGGAGGTCAGCATACTCTCACTGATGATGATCTTGATTTGCCGGCAGTCGCAACTATGACCAGCACGGTCTGCAAATGCACGAGGGACGACAGGCGGCCGAGCAAATCTCTCGACATGTAAAGAGCAGGGACACAACAGACCAGTGTGCTTCCCACCCTCTTATCTTGATGGCCTAGTCACTCCGGAGGGTGAGCCTACAACAAGATTTCCTTGCTCTTCAATCTTCAAGTCTCAGGAGCTGTTGCGAGTCACCAGTTGAACCACTACAGCACCAGCAGCAGCTACGACTGACCGTGCCAAGCCACCGAAAGTGCTCTTGCAAAGCTCGAAAAAGCTGCTGGCCGGTCCAGTGTGACAGGCCCATCGCCAACTGACAAAGCTCCGAAGCATTGCGAGAAGCATCGTGCGGCTTACCATCCAAAGAACTCCTGCAGCCTCATGGCCTCATGTGTACGTAAAATCGGAAAATCTCAAGGATCGTCGAAAACCACAGCATGTTCCCAAGTTGATCGGGTACAAATGTTTGTTGGCTTCCCTGGATGGCGACAGCAATCGGAGGAGAGCCTTCTCTGACGGCTTGCCCTGATGGCCTGTCAGTGTCACCACCGTACGCCGTAAGCTTCCGAGCAATCCCGCCGCGACAGGACACGGGCAATGTGTTTGCACATGAGTGCTGCCAAGCCGCTTGTCAAAGTCATGTTTGCGAAGATTCCACCTCAACAATAAAGGCTGGCGAGAAGTGCTACCTAGACCAATCCCAAAAGCCGAGACTTTGCCACACACCACAGACTCAACGCATGGACATGCATCATAATCCATGCTGTGGAGACTGCTATCCGAGAAGAAGAATTCCTCGCCGTTGACGACCACCTTCAGCATGCCAAAACGTCTTATGCTTGTGAGCTGCCATGCACGGCGGAGCTGGACCGTCATTATCACCTCTTTCAAAAAGTGTTTTGAGTGGCGCACGGACGTGTGATATGCGGAGGCCAACCCAGGAATAGTAAACAGCCTCGTGCGGAAGACAGTGCAAGGAACATGCAGGCATGCTGCGGCCCTTCACGCCCTGGAATGGCACACTGTCTGCACTGCGTAAACCTTTACACATCGGGAGAGTAGGCCCCGGCTATACAGGCGCGAGGTTACTTTGCAGGTTCATTCATCAAGCCAACATCCATAACCCCCGCTTCGAGAGTAGGACCCTTCATAATTATCAGACTGGCTGCAATGACGTGGCCAACTCCACCTGATTCGTTGCTTCGCCTGTCGCGTGCTCACACGAAATCTAGCCTCGTGGGCAAGTGCGTGGCAAAGGACATGCAAAGAGACTTGTGCGCTACCATACAGACACAAAAACAGACGAAGGAGAGACAGGATCGGGCAAGTAGATAGGCAGACAGGTTAGGCAAATGGGTGGTAGATGGATAGATAGACAAGTACATAGGTACACACACACACACACCGAAACACGATCAAAACCTGTACAACATCCCTCCTACTCAAGCACTAAATATAACGTACGGACTCGAAGTTGCTAACATGTAGGAAACTTTCGACATAAGTGCGACGCTGCGCAGTTTGCAAGAGCAGTGGTTAACCAGAGTTGTGACAGCCAAGCCTTCTGCAGGATCTGCATCTGGTGGTCGTACGTCAGACAGGTGCGATGGCCAACATCCGGAAGTTACCTTTCCACTTCTTGGATCGACAGCACCAGTGTCTGAAGGATGCATGAATAAGCAACCTTCAGAAAAATTCGCTCATTTGACAGTATTTGCTGTTGCATGTGTTTGCAGTATATTATTCCTGCGACGGCCAAACAATACGACTGCAAACCTCTGGAATGGTCAAGCAAGAAGGACCTGTTCTGTGCGGTGTCGCCAACTCTGGCTTTGTTGAGCCCTTCTGCGCATGCTTCAAACAGAAGCCTGAAAAGTGCTGTCCAAACAAGCTGGCATGCTGTATCCTGTTGTCGTGGCTGCGTCCGATTGTAAGGATGCAGGCCGAGTGTTGTCGGTGGGCCTTGCGCACTCCGACGAAGCAAATAATTTGCCAGCTTACATTTGCTATTGATGGGTATTATCGTTTCGGGCCACGCCGGGCGCATTGACTTCACGAAATCCCTCGGACACTTTTAACAAGGCTCTTAAGACCTACGATGCAGTATCCAGCATGCCAACACAACGAGCATCGAGCTAGACAAAACTTCCAGTGGCACACGTTCAACAACCGGGGCAGCAAGCGCGAATGGAAACCATGAGCAGGCATGTCTGAACATCGCGGCAATCTCACACTGAGTCTCGCACGTTCCCCATGGTGAAAAAGGCAGATCAACTCATCTCGGGAAACGGCATGATTCAACACTATCAAATACATTCATTGACTATCAAATACATTCATTGAAGGCTTCACATGCTTCCAGGAGGAGTAACTGTTACCGAACTTCTGCCAAATCTTGTGAACCAGGAATGACAAATACTTCCTCAGGCCTGCAGTGGGCACGGTATGGCGGCAGGCACATGTAGTGAAAAGAGTGCTCACGCCCAGAATGTAGAAAGCAAGGTGCAAGAAAACACAAACATGGCAGTTGCTTCAAGTGTCTGACGCAATGTGGCTATTGCTGTGGGGTGGGCAAGCACCAATTTGCTTGATCAACTGAGTGCTGCTCTCGACTTGCATGTCTACTTTTTCGCCTAAACTCGAAGCAAATCGCCTCAATATGCTGCTGCTTTCCTGCAGTGGGGCATGCACTGCAATAAACTGCATGTTAGTCTTCACATTGAAACCATCCGACTCAACTTGCATGTGATCTCCTTGGGCAAGCCCCGCCCGGATTCATCTCAAGATTGTTTGAGACTTCTGCTATGCCCTCCCTCCTCAGCATTGGATGTCGTGGGGAGTAGATGAATGATGTCTATGCAGGAGTCTGGTCACCGGGCTCTGGAGGGCATGCAACTGATTCAACGGACCTGTCCCTGCCAAGCTCAACAAATACGTAGGTCACAACGCTGACCGCATGCGGCCGCGCAGTCGCCATGCCTTACGAATGCTGTAGCAGAAAGGCGCACCGGTGCTTGGCTAGCTGTGAGATTCGTCTGATGCGACTGTCCGAAGCCTTTCAGCAAAAACTTCCATCTCGCTGCTTTCACGGCTTGGCCGTTGCTGCTCACGTTATCACAACTGACAACAAATTCTGCTCGTCAGCTGATGTCAGCACATGGAGCCGGCAGCAAACTAGAACCGAGTCGTCTGGCAAAGAAGGCTGGCTGGGATCTTCATGCCTCTGTCCAAGTAAGTGTTGCTGGATCGAGGGAATACCAAGCAACCATGTCCGACAGTGGTTTTGGGTCTGCTGCAGGCGGTCCCTTTTCAGGAAACTCACGTCTCGGCATGCGTCGAATTGCAAATCAATCCTCCCCAAGAGACTGCTGCCTTGACGCATCAAAGCATCTTCCTTAACGCAAAAAACATTTTCCTTTCCTGTTGGCTTGGCATCAGAGCTGCGCCCGTGAGTAGGTAGGTGATGGTGACTGCCTGAGTTGCGGCCACAGTTGTGGCCCAAGCAGTCTTTGCCAGGTGTAGTGTAGTCTACGAGTCTACGCATCTCTTGATTTTGTTTCCCTTCAGCAACGACGAAGTAAACACGCCTCCGAACTCCAAACTGCTGGACCATACTGCGCAGCTTGGAAAAGCTACCGTCAATCGTCATCCAAGGATATTGTTAGCTTACGAACAGGAAGTCTTCTCGGAGCATGTGTTCGGGAATGGAATTTTGATTTGCCAGCCTGTTTGCGCCCAAGCTGCCTTGTGCTGCCGTTCGAAACGCGGGGTGATCTGTCTTCCTGCGCTGTGCATGTGTTTGAGTCAAAGCTTTTGAGAGCTTAACGATTTATTCGACAGATGTGTTGCACACCAGTACACAAAATGTATTACAAATCGTCCCGTGGCACTAGCCAAGCCAAGCACGTTTGCTACTGCCTCTTCTAGTGCCTAGATCTTTGCTTGAACCTGTATCTCCAGTGGTCAACTGGAACAAGTTGGAATGACAACCCGTCATGTCCATTAACACATCTGTATGAAGCTTCTTGTGGTTCTGCACCGTGATTCGCGTGAAAACGCTGCTAAAAGGTAGCAAGAAGTTAGGCGGTGTCGGCAGAATCGCATACTTGGCACAGCCAGGCAAGGAAGCAATCTGCGGTTGAAGAGCTACTTGTCTTCCTCATGCTGGCTTTTACCCAACACCTGAACTTCGAAGACTTTCTGCCGCTCCTCGCCGTCTGTTGCGGTGCCTCGTTGTAGCATGCAGCAGAATGAAAGAACCACTATTGCTCGAACAACACAACACACAGGAGAAACGCTAGAAACTGCAAGCATCTCGTGGCGTCACAGCTTTATCTGCAAGCGTCATCGGCATCATTGTGGAGAGATGAGTGCTGACTGTCTCTAAGGTTCTGGCGGTTCCTCACACTAAGCCGCTTTGCAGTTGGCATTCTCGGCATGATGTGCGCCTGGGTCCGAGACGCGGCTGTTGCTTCGTGCCCTGTTTTCAATTGGGATCTTTGGTTTTGCGCAAATATGCACAAGTCATGTACTGGCTGACTGCGCAGCACGATCCCTTAAGCTCGATGTGGTCATTCTGCCATGTCAGCATATACAGACCCAAACGTCGAAAACCTTACAGTACTTACGACATACGCAGTGGCAGGAACTATTTGCTCAGCGAGACCATCCCATCAGTCCAAAACGCGTAAAAGCACGATTAATGCATGGCACTGTGGCAGGTGCACGACTTCAATAGGCGGAAACGCCGCACGAGACATCGGCGGGAGCGTGATTTTGGAAGTGGAAGCACGAGTCACATAAACAAACAGGGGGGAATGTACGGGACTGTGTGGGAAACGAGCCGCACACTAAAATGATCTAAAAGACGTGGGGCAGCGGCGGGAAAATGGTTGCCAGTATGGAGAAACTCCAGTACCCCGAGGAGCGGAATGGCTCTGCCAGGACTTTAACGACTGTGAGCGTTTTGGAAACCGAAAGGAATCCGGGGGCGTGGCGGGAGCACGAAGTGCACCAGAAAACACACCACAACATGTTCGGCACCGCGGCGGGAGTGCGGTTCATCAAGTTCGGAACCCAAAAGCACCAGAGTATTGGCATCTACGATGATTTCGGGATCGTGGAAACTGCCCGAGCGGAATTGCGGAAATCGAAATTGTGCACCGCACCGCAGCGATCTCATCCGTTTGCAGTGAACATCAGAACCCCATAGTGTTACCACAATGTTTGGTGAAAGCCATCCATCTGAGGTCACATCCTGTGCTCGTTTTGCCTTCTCCAGGAGGGCAGGGTTCTTCTCCAGCTCCTCGGTGCATGAAGCAATGGCGTGCGTGCAAACAGATGCAAATGCATGTGCCGTACCGGACTGGATCGAATGCAGACTGATCTTTGCCAGTGTTGAAAGGCAACTCAAGCCTTTTGCTAAGCAAAGCGGCCACTGCACGATTGTAGATGTCCCTTTTGATGGACAGGATGCGCACCTCACCCACTCTCCAACTGTCAGCAGCTGTCCGGCCAGAAATGGATGGCAACTGAACAACTTGCCATGCTCGCGCTGCGAGTGTTGTTGATCGGAGCGTAGACACTAACCAATACATAACAGTAGGTGGCCTGTAACAGAAAGCCTCAAAATGACCTCATGCATCTCTGAGAATGTTTCACTGCTGGGAAACCCATTCCCAAGGCCTTGCTGGTGCTGAGGAACGCGTCGAAGTCAGGAGTGAAACACTCTGATGTCAGTGCATCCCTGCATCCAACGGATCGTCCAGAAAAAGCACTTGCAGGTTTCCTTATGTTTTACTTTCGTAGCAAGCTCCCACCACGCGCATCTGGCCTCGCGAGGACCGAAAACCTGCAGCTCTCGCAGTCTGTGAATAGGTGGCAGCTTATTGATTTCGACCGTAGCAGGCAAGGCTCCACACAATTCAAGCTCACATCGGATACGACCAAGACAATCTAACACCAAGGAACCACCCAGTAAAGCCCTCACCTCCAAGTCGCCGCATCTGCTACCGAGACATCTGCCCGAAACTGCTTCAAAATACACTGAGCGTGGCCACATACCACATGAAATCGAAATTATTCGAAATTGTTGCGTGCCTGTGTCAACTCGTGTAAGCTCAAAACCTCTCAGGGCTAGGTTTTGGGACTGACTTTGAGGCGCGAGACGCTCCATTCTCTGTCTTGAAGGACTCGTGGCCAACAAAAGCTCCGAGTCGTCCTGAAACAGGTCTGAACTGACACTAGTCTGCCAAGACTGGCATTGACGCCCTCATGCCAAATCAGTTCAAACCGCTAGGTCCTTGCAATATCAGGGTGCACCGATCGGTCTCGTGCCCGCGACTGTAAAGCCTACAGCTCGTGGAAGTCGGGCCCACACTGCAACCCGCAGAGCTGAGATGATTGCACGACCTCGTTAGAGCACATGTGCGCTCGATCTAAGATCCGGGCATGTCGCTCTCAGTGGGGCCCTGCCCTGAGGCTGCATTGCGCCTTAAGTTCATCACCTGCCAAAGCGCTGGTGAATGGCAGCCGAATTAATTGCTGTCTTCAAAAGCAGGGTGAAACATGGTATGAAACATGTCAGTAGATTTGCTCGATCGTTCAAGGTTGCGAATAACAGTCGGAAGTTTGCTAGTGCTAAAGCAGCTGACCCAGCGTTCTTCTAACAAGCTCTATGCTTTCATTCTCGAACCATTCGTTCTTGGCCGGTAAGTCGGCGGCATAAAACTCTTCACGTTCAGACCGCGATCAGCAGTAACGCCCGATAAAGAACTGTCAAAAGTATCAAGTGCACTAGAACTTACCTGCAAAGCCAAATGACAAAGGCTTTTTCGGAAATTTATGCAATGACATCCATGAGGCGACGTTTCCTGCAGTTGAACTTTCCCGAGATTCCCCCTTTTATTCACTATTCCCAATGATCTTTAGACATCCTTTTGCGATTAGCACGTAGTCTTGCCTCCCAGCAGTGCTGGGACAAATGATATGGCCTCCCGCGAAACAGTAGCTCCAGCCAAAGTAACACTTTGGTCTCAAGTCTGGCAGGTATAGCAGCAAAGCTATCGTTTACAGGTGCGGGTGTGCGGATGAGAGAGTTGACGCGAATCCTTGCGCTATGTGTCACAAGCGATTGCATGTGTCGCCGGGTCCTGCAAGGGGGAATTCCAGATCCGTGGGATGCATGTGTCAGGTCTCGGCCGACGTCGCGTCGTGGGGTGAGAAAGCAGGAGGCTGACTGTAATCATAAGATCGGTGTCTTTGTTCGCAGCGGTTTCTGAAGTTTGGCGCGGCGAAACACAGCCGTTCGCTTTCCGGCTCGTCTGCTCTTTCTGGCGGTTTGCTCAACTGCCAAGGAGAACCCTATGTAAATCATGAAGGGCTTGTCAACCACATGCCATCTAAACCTAAACTGTTATACTTGGTGCAGCCGTTACTGCACCAATGCCCGTGAAAAGCGCCTCTGCCTCACCAACGAGCCATGTCACGGTCTCGTACTTGAGTGGACAGCGGCCGCCTGGATCACCATATATTCGGGTTTGAGGTGGGCTGCAGGACGTGTCTTCCACCTTCTGTGAAAGCTGTTCGCGTCAGATGTGCGGAGATTGCATTGACCTGCAGGGCTCGCAGCTGAACTCTTCGTAAGGGGATACGACGTTGCGGCGTTCACGCAGTCGTCCTCAGCCGTCTGCCTCCTCCAAACTCAGCTTGTCTGCTTTGGACCGCCAAATCGGGTTGAACACGCCTGCGCATGTGCAGACATGCCGCAGGCATACACAGCAGAGCACGAAACCTGGAATTCGGAAGCTTCGGTCTATGGTAGTGCAATCACACAGCAAGCAATCCGGGTGTGCCTAGGTCGAACTTCCGTTCGTTTCGACCCTGGATCTTCAACTGCCGGTCAACATCGACCTGAGACACGGCATCCGAAAATACCTTGAGGCTAAAGGCCCTGAGCTCTGCGGACGTACGTGAACTCTGAGACACTCAACACAGGCTTCCTTGGCAATGAAATGGAACCATCCGTGCGAGGAGACTGAGACGTGATGCATAGACGTCGGTCTCGTCCACGATTTCCTCCTGAATGATCTCTTCTACGATGTCTTCCAAGGTCAACACCTGAGCAACATTGGAGATACGAGGATACTACAACACTGCCGTACATGACGGGCCAGGACTTCGATCCCTCGAGCGCTCTTTTTCACTCTATCGAAGCCGCATCTGCGATTCTGTTGTTCAGAGCATCAAGGGCTAGAAGCTGGCCCTCCACCAGCTGCACGTCTTCGCACGTGTCGTTCTCCTCCTGCTCACAACTGGTGCATTCAACGCTCGTGTACCTTCGCCTAGTCTTGCATGTGCGACAGTCCCAGGGCTTGAGGCCCACTAATTCCAATTTCGATGGAATGATCAGCGCTTCTGTCCAAAGCCTGGCACCTGTCACAACCCGTTCCACATTGCAATGACATGTCGGTCCAGCCACCGCAGTGTTTGGCTTGCCAGTTCCTTGGCCGATTGAGATTTTCTCTCTGAGAGGCCTCCGACGGCTTGTCGGATCCCAGAGCCCGCACAGTGGCACAGCTTGATTCAGCAACAAG
Organism: Symbiodinium necroappetens; assembly: GCA_905231915.1. Taxonomy (NCBI): domain Eukaryota; class Dinophyceae; order Suessiales; family Symbiodiniaceae; genus Symbiodinium; species Symbiodinium necroappetens. Next base: position 29,211 of record CAJNJA010081696.1, on the reverse strand, counting down.
CTCAGTTCGACATGAGTGCAAGGTGCAAGCTGGTTGTGTGCATGATCCCTTATCCCGGGCTCCCCGTCACCCCGCCTGGTATCCTTCCCAAGGCTGTCTGTGATGTTGTCGCAGACATCTAGCTGTCGTTTTGGAGGATGGGATCAACGCCGCGATGTAAGTGTTGACAATCGCTGAAATTAGAACTGTTGGTGTACTTTCGCAAATTTTCAACATGCGAGGCAACTTCGCATCTCAGGCATGGCCGCCTAGGAAGTCGTCACAGTCGTCATCTGCATGATCGTCGTTGTTTTTGTGGGAGCAGAATACGGATACACTTTGCAACGGAGCAGAACCGAACAACGAGGCGACGGCGGAGGCAAAAAAGGCGGGGAGACTAGGACTCCAAACAAAACCATAGGCACCACACCCTGCGGGCGGGAATACTATCGTTGGGCGGGCCCTGGATCGTGCACGGCCGCTCCAGGCGTGATCTTGGGCTAGTGGCGCTTCCGAAATCCCACTGGCGGAAGGCAGCGATGACAGCAAGTGGCCTGGTTCCTGGAAGATTACCGGGGCATCACTGATAACACCACGTTAATCAGTATCATGCTCGATGCCGTAGCTACTGTCCCCGGATTCCAATCCCGTTTCCACGACGGAAGGATGGCTCGAAAGAATCCGCTCGCCGTCTTTTTACGGTCAAAACGAGCCCCCCAACCTGCCCTTCTCATGGCACGAATCTCTTTGTGGCCGAGCATCTACATGCTCGGTCTCGCCCCGGTCTGTGAGCACGTGTGTGCACTGATTGAACAGCTTGCTCTTGGCCGTGGTAGAAGCTGTCTGCCGCCAACCTTGGCTGACCAAGCGGGTCCAAACGACGGAATATTGGTAAGCACGACGAACAGGACATCCTTCCTTCTCCTGCTGCCCTGGTTCAGTTTATATACAATTATATAGGCATAACGATATATGTTTCCCCCCTCCCCCTGTGGAACGGGACATCCTTCCTTCTCATGCTGCCCTGAAGCAGAAACACGTTAAGCTTTGCCATCGCCAAGTTGCTTAACTCGCCTTGCGCGATCATGTGCTCGACCTCTGGGTTACTCCACCGATGTCGATCATCTTGCTCGACCACCAATTCGGCAGACTTTCCAGAACCAAGACCAACAGCTTTAACACGCAGTAGGCCGTTTGCATCGATATCCAGGGTGATGTCTACCGCGCTATCTGCCGCAGTCAAGCCCTCGAGCTGAAGCTCTGCCAGCACCTGGTTTTGAGCGGCCAGGGAAGCCTCACCTTCCAGCAGCTGAATTGCAACATTGCTAGAACGCGCTGCGAATCTCCTCGTTGTTTTCGTTGGAAAGATGCTGTTCCTCTCGATCAGTCTAGTCATCTTGATGTCTCGGTGCTCTTTGATGGTCAGGACTTGATAGTTTGCCAGGCTCATATGGGGTTGAACTTGGAGATCGTGGAGGAAGCAACTGGCGCTGGTCCATCCCAATCGGGAGCTGATAGAATCCTTACGAGCTTCTGACATCAAAGCGTCATGTGAAGCCAAGCAGGCACGGCAAACACGGATTCTACGACAAAACGGAAAAAGGGAGGACAGCGTGGCAGCAAACATAAGCCGAGCATGTGCAGTGTACAAGCTCTGAGAAGCGCTCAAACAATCTGCACGCAACAAAGTAGATCTATGTGCACAGAGAGGACGTACCGTTTTCGTCTGCGATATGAAAAAATATGCTGAGATGCATCGTCTCCTCATCGGAGCTGGGATTGACACTTCGGCGACACAAAGCCCTGAAATCCGATACAGCTGATGCGAGTGCTGTGTCAAGTCCTTTGAGCCAGCTTTTTTTTCCCCGCACCTTTTTACGACAGCATCCATTGAGACTGCTACTGTTCTCCTTATTATTCTGGTTGTCCATTTTCCGCCAAGAAGACGCACGACTTCCAGATGCTCAAGATGCAGCATCGCTTTCTAATGACTGTTCTTGTGTTGCCAGTGCAGTGCTTCTCACCTGAAAGGGTTGTTATCGTTCCAACCCACAAGCATAGCTTCAACATGGCCACAAGCAATACGGGAGGTACCTGCCAAGCTTCATGGCGAGGCTGGGTGCGGGCTTGTTCTACAATATTCTACAACCCACCTAGGTGCTTGCTTCCAAACTTCGACGAGCATGCCGGCAGTGCTCTCCCCAGCCAGTGTGAGTTCCAGGACCAAGTCTCCACCCAAAGCGCCTCAATCGTCCAATGTCTAGTTTCGCTAAGCTAACAACAAACGTCGAGCACCTGCTTCATTTTACTTTGCATTCGTTGCTGTGGACTGTCGACACCCATCTGAGGACACCAAGCCACAGAACTTCCGACTGCACTGCTTTGGTTTTGCTGCAAGCCATGTCGCACTGAACACTGCAGCACAAAACTAAACTTGATCGACAAGCCACGGGCTTCTACAAGCAAGTTCTCCTCCGGCTTGGAGATGTTGGCCTCAAGGAGTGTGCAACCAAACCAGTCTTAGGTTTTTCTGCCATGGGCCCATGGATGCGGACAACCGGATAATGTTGTGTTAAAATCAACCGTGGCCCTGCACGGAGTGCAGTCTCCTTACGCTTGGCTACTAAGGCTGAGTTCCATGTCTCAAGCCGATTAACGTATGTTGGCAGCATATAAGCTACCGGTAGAACGAATCTTCGCGTGCCTTCTCACCAAGCAGCTGTTCTATCTCTCCACTCGTACTGTCTAGAATTTGGTGAAATTCACGTTCTGAGCGCCGCAAGAGGATTCAACGAGATGGTCCCAAAGTGCTATCTTCTTTCTCCCAGGGTATGTAAGTCATGTAAGTCCAACCTCCATCGGCACGAGTACCCGATTCCAGCGCCAAACAAAAATTGAGTCTCGAGGTTCAAAGATCTGTCGGCCTGTAACACCCGCGCTGGAAGTGTCGCGCCGGGCTCCAGGAGGCGAAAGCCCTCCGAACTTGCCTCGATGTGATTTCTTAGACTGCAAGCACTTGTGTTCGTACTTCACATATCCTCAGCGAGTCTTCCTTCCGTTACCATCTCGCCCGCATCAGGCGCACTCGGTCTTCTTGCCGCTACCCGAGAGTATCGCATTAGTCCAGGCGCAATGCCAAGGGAAAGAGCCGTGACATCGAACAAGCACCTGCTCGAATGTCACATTCCGAAACCCGCAGAACAGCGTTCACTGCAAGTACTGCTAGCTGCTAGCCGCTTTAATAACTCACAGCACTTTGTGTGCGCGGCACATGAGGATTTCATCATCTCTCGGAGCCGCCGGCAGAGTCGAGCGAATGGTCGTATGCACCTTCCGCCTGCGCTTCACAGAGTCCACGCATGTCGAAGTATGCAAAGCAAGGTTGGAACGTGTCTGGCCTTGAATTTTTGATCTTCAGTTTCATTTCAGAGCTTTGCTGAAGATTGGCAGGATCTGGCAGAGTCCGAACCGCCTTAACGTGCTCCTCGGCCTATATTTTCCTCATGCTCGTCATGGTTTCCTTGAAGAGTCCGGGGGCACCTCGCAGCTTGCTCCTCTTCGGTAAGTCCACGATTGAGGGCCAGCTTCGTGGTACATCGGATGTTATCAAAGCCTCGGATGGACGTGGATGTCAAAGAACGAAACCGAGGCACAAGCAAAGAATAAAATTAAGTCTCGGCCGTGGATCTGGTGCTCGGTGCCTGGACATGGATCTTCAGCTCTGCCAAGTTCGAGACAAAGGCCCCAGTCCTGGCACAAAGATAGCTCCTGTCTTCCCCGACAAGTAAAACCTCCTCAAACCTCTCGCCTGTGCCTGTGTGCCCTCGTACTGAGCACAGTCTTCACCCTGGACAACTGACAAACCATCTGCAACTCCATCATTCCTGATCTACGCATGGCAAAACTGTGTTGCTGCATGGCCTCCCCGATCGGCGCGCTTTCTCCAGCTCATCTCCCAAAGCGCCCAAAGCACTCCGGATTCCATCCTTAGTTTGATGATGTTTGGAAGCTCGCCGAGTTGTTGGTGCTTGGCGTGTTTGCCAACATGTCCGGTCCGAAAGCTCGGCAAGCACATCGTTCGTCTTGTGCATGCTTGCATTCACTTTCGAAGAGATGTGGTTGCTGGCTTTTGAGGAGCGAACATCAGGAATCCTGGCCCAAACCTGAAGATCCTGAAAGCTGGGTCCAAGTAGGCAAACAGTAAGGTCACCGGCCTGGGTCTTCAGAACCGTTTTCCATTTAGACTCTTGGCCATTTCTGCCCCTGCCCAATTGCTGCATAGCTCCTCCTGCCGGGTTGAGCCGCCGCAGTTCAGCTTTGTTGGCAGCACAGAGTCATAAGAGAAAAAACATAAAGGAACGCATCCCCAAGCATCTTTCACATTCTTCAATGCTCCAGCCGAGACTCTAAGCCAGCCACGAGCCACAGGGTGGTGCTGCTACAAGCGTCTCCTGGGACACTCCGAAGCTTTTCTGACTTCATTGCAAGTACACGCTCGCACTGCCTCCTTCCCCTTGTAAGGCTTCGGGCTTGCGATCCCTTATCCCGCAAGCCTGCCTTTGAGGGGCCTTGAGCCCTGTGATTGCTCGTTTGTTCTGGTTGGAGACTCTTTTTTACCTGGCTCGTGTCCGACATGTCTTATGCTTCTTTCTCACCGCCCATGCCTGCACATCTATTCCAAAGTGTGATTTAACGCATTGGAAGCTATGCACCCAGAAACTTGCAGATGCACGATGCCGTTGTTCGAACTCAGCTGAATAGCTTGGGCCTACCTCTTCTTACTTGGCAGCTCACTTATCTTCTGCAACATCCAATTCACTATAACTCGCAGCTCCTGAGACGATTGGTCATGATTTTGTTGAAGATACTTCAAGGGGCTGTCGATAAAGACTCATACAGGCGGGTTGAAGGAGACTAGCAGTACGAATGTCACTCGAAGTCCTCGAACAAAGGAAAAGAATACTCTCGTCACGAAAACGACCACATCTACAGCCTCCTGCAGGTTTGCAGCTCCTGCTGAAAGATCAAGGAAACACGCGACAAGCTGGAGACCAAGTGTCGTGGCAAGCAGGTGATCACATTCTGGAAAACGGCATCATCTGCATCCAAGCCGACTATAGCCACATCGCGCAGAGTTTCGGAGTTCAGACTCAGAAGCCGCATGCCCAGGTGCTCCACATGGGCTCTGTTACTCGGAAACTCGGGCCGGTACATGCGCAAGGAAGAGAGATTCGGAAAGAGGGGCATGAAGACGTGGTGTGGATCAACGTCCTCAAGACTTAGCTCCAGCGTCTCCACCGAGCTTGCACTTGATTCGAAGAATTTGCGGTTCCTTATCAACGCCCCCAAAAGTCGGGGCAGCTTGCCGTGTAGGTCCAAATGTACCAGTGCGGCTTGTCTAGGGTCATCCTGCCTGGTTTCCAAAAACTGCACAAGGATGTCCATGATTTCAGCCGGCATGTTGGCATCCCAGTCGGTAACAACCAAGGCGATTTCCTCGAAAAGACCCGTTGGCCGACCGGCCACGCCTAGATCTTCAGCCAGATGTTGCACATGCGATATCAGCAGGTCTTTGCTTGAAATCTGGTTCAACAGCTTCGCGTCTGCCGAGACCGTGCGCTTCTGCTTCTTCCGAATGGTTGCTTGCAGCCTTCAGCCCAAGAACTTCCCCTGATCTACGCAGTTTATGTTAAAAGAACAACAGTGGAACCACCACTCGCAATTTCCCGCCGGGTGCCGCCTTGTGGTACTGCGCTGGACCTCTGCAAGGTGTCTAGGTGACAGCAGACGGCCGCAGTCTGTCCACAGATCAATCCGCCACCTGTTCACGTGGGGAGGACTTTCATTGTCAGCTGCAGTTGCTGTGCACCAACTCTTTCTCTATTCATGCACTGGTTGCTGCCCCAGGGCGCAGGCACATTGGTAGCTTTGCTCAGGTACAACTTCAACTGCGAGGCATTAGGCACCGTCGCTCCTTCGCCACCGATCCTTAATAACACGTAAAAAGACAAGTGTGCTCTTCTCGGGAACGACGAAGACCGCGCTGTGACAAAATCACTATGGCAGCCTGGGCCTAGACATAAGCTTACAGCGGCTCAGCTGAACGTCATGCTCCGAGTCCAGGACCACGCCGCACCCACTCTCTGTTTTACACATTAACTTTCCTGTCAAGCTGCGTCACTACTTTCGGCACTGACGGGTGGCCCAGCACAGCGGGCAGCACTACTTGTATTTCCATGGGCCGCTGTGCATCCAGCAAGTGATCCTGTATGGCCTTGGACCGAAAAGCCCTCTGCCCTTTTGCGCTTCAGACCCCTCAGCCTACGAACATCTTCTCTGTGATTTTTCTGCTGCCCTTGAACGACAGCGGCGCAAGGCGGACACATCGGGCACAAGGCATGGACTCACCGACGCAATGACTCGTGTACGCCGGTCATCTCCAGGGCCCTGGCACCGACGATCTCAAAGTACGGGTCCGTATCCACGGTTGTGACCGCCTGAAAGTACTGCTTAATTTCTAGGCATCTGCAAAAAAGTGACTAGACCGCGCAGCAGCTTTGCTTTGCCGAAAGCCTGGGCAGAAACACATGTCCAGGCGCTTTAAAAAAGATGTTACATCGTCTGTTGACGATGTTTAGCGAATGCGGGATAACGAGACCCACACATTCATGACGGCCAGATGCTACTGGAACCACCTTGTTGCGTCGAACCAGCACATCCTGTCTTTCTTGAACGCTCAACAACTTGCACTAACGCATCAGTCTCAGACTGAGATGCTTGGAAGACCTTGGATATCGCACCATGTCACCTATAGCCATTTCCTATGCAAAATACTGAGACAACTTGTTGGACCTGTTGTTCAATCGCAGCAGCCGGTGCGTTTTCCAAGACCAAGGTAGCCTGTACCGGGAATGGAGCAACAGTCGGTCAAAATGATGGTGCATCGAAGCCTCTCGCGATGAAGCGCTTCGTGGGAGGTAAGTCATTCGGTGATGCCGCAAGAGTATAGACACGCAAGTTCCCGGTGGTTGGGAAAAATTTCTGGGCTGTCAGAAGCGTTTCAAAAATAATTTGAGCTGGGCAGGCCTGCAAGGCCTGCCCAGCTGTGGCGGAGAATTGCAGATGCGGAAATGTGTGTTGATGCTGGAAGTTCAAATGCGGCCAGTCTTGAACAGTTATCCCAAAAATTATTTCGATCTCGCAACGTCACGTTACGATGTGCTCTCAGGCCAGCACACAGGGTGCATTGTACTGCAACTGTCGCTCCGTCGGCTACAGACTTTGAGTTGCGTACTTTCATGCGGGTACTCTCCCGACCAGCATGCAAGTCAAGGTGCTCTCCGACCGACGATGGTAAGCTGTCGTTGTCGTTCCCGAGACGATGTGCTAAAGCGAACCCGTGTTGGCACACGGAGCATCGCAACGAGACCAGGTACACTGAGTGGCTCATGTTTCTTAAATTTGACATGGAGACACATGGAGTCTTGCATCAGGCGCGCCCGGGAGAGTTCGCACCTCGCTGCCACATAGCTCTTTAACTTTAGATGCAACTGACACTTCCTATCTGCAAGTATGTTCTGTCATGAAGAAACAGGCTGGCAAAGAATTTACAAACTCTTCGGGGCTTTGTTGGCCTCGTGCATTCCTGCGCACTTGGAGACTCGCCACACATCATGAGTCTGGCGACTCTCAGACTGACAGTCAGCTTCCAAGCCCGGTGCATTGGTGACAAACAGAATCAGGTTGCTACAGTCCACACCCACGTTCCAACGGAGATGTGGCTCACAGAGTACAAACATTCAAACAAACACAATACAATCAATAGAACGACTCGATGCTGCAGGCGAAAGCCTTTTTCGTTCTTTACAGCCCGCTTTTTCTCCGCATCTTCTCTCCGGCTCACCAAATCATCACAACAGAATTCGGGACAGCACGCTGACGGCGCCGGAGACAAGGGATCCCAACCTTGGTGGCCAAATGCGCAAACAGTTCTCTTGCGAGCAGTGGCAGCAGCATGGTCAAAGCTTCTTCTGAGCTGTGCCTGCCTGAGTCTACGTGCTCCCTGTTTCCTGTATTGTAGCTTAGTCACACAATGAACTGCTTCAGGAAGATTTCCTGGGTTAGCTTCACGTCGTGGATGAAGAAGCCGGCAGAGCTGTCCTCTCAGCCATGTGCAGTGTGCCACAGCCAGAGCATCAAGCCCTGTGCCCGGAAAATGTTTCTGCAACTGCAAACGAGTAGCTGTGATGTACCTTACCAAGTACTGACGGTCGAAATCGTTCGGCAAGTCGGATTGGAGTTGATTGACGAAAGCTGGTATGGCACGACATTTCCTTGCAAGCAGGTTGTCGCGCGGACAGCTCCTCTCGCTGTGCTGACAAAGGGATCTATATTATCGACATTGAATCTGCCAAGAGACTCTGTCAAAGCAGCCCCATGAGCACACACACGCATGTTCAGGATGAAGAGAACCGGCAACGGCACTGACGCGAGGATTTCAGCAAGTAGTGCCACAGGTTCGACGTCGGTGCGAAATGCAAAGCTTACTGATCCACCAAGAAAGAAGGCGAAGCCAACTGCCCCCACGGCTTGCAAAGCCACAAAGCTGCCGGCAAGCTCTCGTCCAACGCACTTCAGTAGTGCTTGCATTGCATTCCAGCTGCTCACACCCTCGATGAAGTCTGGGCAATCGACTAGCTCTCCGCACCAACAGTCCAAGACTTTGTCTAGCCCTAGGAGGAGATGAGACTGCACGTAAGTGATCACCATGAAGACGGCACTGGACACTGCAAAGCAAATCAAGAGCAAGATCTGCACAGCATACACCGACCAGATCCAGGCCTAGGCTGGAAACATGGCAAAAAACCATGATTCAATGCAAGTATGAGCATCGTGACTTGGAGACGTTTCTCTCCTAAGGAGGAATCATAGCAGAATCGTACAATGCCATCTCAAGCCAGCGGGCCGGCTCCTCAGCATAAAGTTGCGTGGCCCTCTTTTGGCCCATCCAGATTTCCAAGCTGTAGTGAACCACACCGCACAGGACTAGGCAAAGCCAGGCCACAACATACCTGCACTTCCATCACTTGAGAGTGCTTTCGCTGAGTTTAGGATGCACAAGATGCTGCACAGGTCAACGTCTACTGCTTTGTAAGACGAAACTAGGGTTCGCGGTTGTGGTCGAGCGAGATGCCTTGTAGTTTAGAGGTCCTTTCGAGGTTGAAATTTTTTTGATCCATGCTGGCGGAAGCATGTATACGCTTGTCTACCTACCTTCCGTCGTGCCAGTAAGTGGATGGTGGGCATGAGATAAGTGCTCCATCTCATGACCAAACATGAGAACGTTCGGCACATTCGCTTTAATCGTCAATGCTGACCATTCCGATCTCGATTGATCTGTGCAAAGGTCTTGGTTTCACAACGACGTTTGATGGTTGGGCCCTGAGCAAGATAGGCGATTGGTTCTTTTCGACTGATAGTCCTTCAGAACGATGCATGCACCGTGCCTGACTACGGCAATAGTAAGGCACTGGGTTCTTGAGTTCGCCTGCAACAAGACTCGTTGACCTTGAAACTACTTTGAAACTCAACTTGCACTCATCTGTTGCACCTAGGATTCTGAGACTTCAGTTGTGGTGCTCGTCAAAAGTTGGGGATCAGCCACAGCAACAAACCGAGATTGTGCCGATTGCACCATGGCTGTTAAAGAAGGCACGTCTCCCCGGTGCAGCACGTATGCGAACAATCTAGAATGTATTGACAGCCAAAAAACCCTTCGGCAGGGGTCTCGAAAAGCTTGAATGGTAAATCGGAGACAGAAAAAAGATTTGATTTCGAAGGCTCTGGCTTTCTGTTGAATTGGGCCGTGAACGCTCCCTGCGAATTGACAGAGTGTGCAATTGAGCCACTTGCGCCATTCCTGGCCACTCACCTCGCTCCAGTGCAGCTTGAAGTCGGCCACGAACATGTGTAACCGATCCACTGCCAGGTTCCTGGAGTGTAGAATGATTTCTTCAGAAGGGCATGGCTCAGTCGTTGCTGACATGTGTGGGCTGTAAGACTGCTCCTACAAGCGGCTTTGGTCGAACTCTGCTGTCAAGGTTCAAGTCTTCTGATAGCAGGGCTCTCCGCAATCGGGCGACGCAAAACGTTGACACCAAACCATATAACAGGCCTGGGCGAGAAGAACATGCTTACCTCCACAACTTCGCTGCAAGGTGTCTAATTTGATTCGTGTGGCTAGACGCCAGTCTGAAGCTCAAAGCCTGTGAGGTGTTGAGCTCCTCTTTGAAGGTCTTCCTGAGGCAGCACTCAAGGTTGCCCTTCAAAGGGTATGGGGCGCGACGTATATGGAGGTCGACATCTGCTGTTGCCACATCTTATCAACAGGGCGTGTGCTTTGCACGTAGTCATGTTTTCACCTGAGTGCCGAGCAAGAATATGAGGAATGCAGACAGCACAAAGACGGGTATACCTCAAATGCACAAAGAACTCGTCGTTGTTGGTGAAGAACTGCATGAGAAGTAAGCTTCTAAGCCAGTTCCCTAGAACTACGCTGCATGCCGAAGGTTTTCCTCGGGCCATCATCCACACATGGTATAGAATGCCATAGAATAAGATAAATGTTACTTACACTCTCACGGTTCGCAGTCGGATGCTACAGTGGTACAAGGATTGCATCATTCAACTAACTAACATGACGGAAAAGAATGTTCGACAAGCTTTGAGCTTTCGACTCCCGCAACTCATTCTTCTACAAAGCTCGCATATGACCGCCCGACCGACCAAGCGACACGCGTTCAAACAGGTTTCCATGTGTGCTCACATAAGCCAAACAAGGCGCAGAACTCTCTGCAAGAAGTTCACGAAAGGTGGCAAAAGCAATTTCTGCAAGCCCGGTGTCCGACAGTAGCCACCAAATGCGGGAAATGTGATCACTGAGGCGCGAAAGACAGACTGCGTGTTTTGCAAACTTTGCGGTAAACTATTGATGGCGGAACACGCGATGTCTCCAAAGGATCGTTCGACCACTGACTGCAGTCACAGAGGCCCACCCGTGCCAAAAAATGGAAGTACCGTCGGACCATGTGTTTTCTTGCTTCTGCAACACACAGGTTCCTGCACAGTCAAACGCAACCGCCGCACCGGAGTGTGACCATACTTTCTTACTTCTGTAATATGCTCACACGAAAACACTGACATCAGACTGACATCTACTGACTATGTGACTATGCCTTTTGTCTTCACTTCACGGTTTCGGTGCCTCTACAACACATGTCATTCACCCAGTTGCAGCAGCATCTCATGCACACGTCTGCGTGGCTAGACACCAGTTGCAAAAACCATAATCCAAACTGTGAGCACGTTGTCCTATATGACATCTGAGCGACATGCACGTGGTCCTCTCTTCAACACAGATATCTGCGCGCGATTTTAGGATTCTGCCTCTGATTCAAGCTGGCCCTCCCCATTGCACAAGCAGCGTTACTCCGTGAACTCTCGTCGCTGCGGGCCAACGTTGGGGGCGCGACTGGGGAAGGGGCGCCGGGCGTTGGCGTGACGGCGCCATGGACAGGGACGGGGCTGGGGAGGCTGTGGGCCGCATCACCCGCGAAGGCTCAGCCCCCACCGCCCTGGCATCGCCCCGTGAATGCTCGCCGCCCAGCCCCGTCCACGCCGTTTACGGCAGCATCGCCTGCAAGCCAGCTTTGACCCTGTTCACGGGAGCTGCCAAAGCGTTCCCCAGCCTTCAACAGCCCCGTCCCCGTCCACGGCATCGTCGTCACTCGAACGCTCGACGCCCACAGCCTTCCGCAGCTCGTCCCTGTCCACGGCAGCAAAGCCCGATCGCCGCCCCGCAGGAAGGGAAAACTAAACAAGAACCCAGCTCTCCAATTGTTTTTGGGAACAAGGGTGTGGGGCTTTGCTAGTGGAAGGAGGATCGGAGCCCCCCTTTCCCTGCAATCAATAAAATTCATACGTTACCTGCCCAGCTCTGCAAAGAACCACTGAATTTATCAATCTTTGTTGGGGGCCGCCACCCGCTGACCAATCTGCTTGAACATCTCGATTTTTCATTGAGGATAATGATTACTGCAGTCGTTCTGATCCCAGGTGCCGGCCGCCCAGAAGAGGCAACCTGGTATTGCTAGGAGAAGCCTGGAACCCAGGTCCAGCTCGACGGGGTCTGGCTCCTCTCAGGATTCGGACGGTCTATGACGACACCATGATGACGAACATGATTGTCATTCCTACGTTATCACTGCACGGTGCTGTCTGAAAACCATTGTCCGTCAAGCACAGATTTGTTCGCCAACTGGTCCTGGTAGCTGAGGTGTGTGGCGGTGTGCGAATCCAGGATACAAGCTTGTGACTCCTGGTTCATGACAACAAGGGTTGAGCCAGCATGCTGTCGATATCGAGGGCGCTTCTGCGCAGACTGCGGCAGAACTGCTTTCGGCAGTACATCTGCATCGTCAACATCCGAGGTGACAAGTCCAGGTACCGGGGATTCTGGTGGTTCTGGCAGTGCCAACTCGTCGTTCTTTTCTGGCGCTATCGGCAGAAACTTGACAGACGCTTCCGCAGGAGCTACGTGGCTTTTGCGGCGCTCAGATCTGATTTCGCAAACCTCCTGCAGAAAAGCACTCTCCAACTCCACCAGGCTCTGTATTGAGGAGACGGGTCGACGTGGCTTTGCTCGAACCTCCTTGGGTGAGCTTGGGTCCTTTGGTGAGGTTGGTCTGTGTTGCGATGGCCTCCGTATGTCGGCCAAGGCCTCAACGGAATCAGCAATTCTCTCCAAGTGAGCGAGAATTGTGCGCGTAGCCTCGTCTTGACCAAGGTGTTCTGCAAGTTTGGCATCCAAGAGCCTTTCAAGCCTGCTCTCCAGAATGTCTCCTGTCGTGCTCATGCCGCCTGTAAAACTCGCCGTCCCGCCGAAACTGCTCGCTGCGAAACTGGCTGACACTGTCGATTCCTCCTGCATGCCGCCACTTTCCCTCTCACATCAGGCATGAGGCCATGTAGCTCGAGCCATCTGGCAATGTTCCACAAAACGCATCAAACATAAGGCCTGGGGCGCTGTTCGGAAAATCGGTGCCCCTAGATACGACGGAACCAGTAGCAAAGCAGGACTTTTCCTAGATCCTGACGCTGGCACCTTTGCCGTCCCTTTGCCTGCCTCTATATATCACTCGCTGCTGCACAGCTTGTGCAACATGAGTAGGTGTGGAACCTCCTGACGATGCATTACCCTGGCAGGTGCCTTGCGCACCAGTGCCATGTGCGTGCCACCCTTCTTGAAGGCATTCAAACATGCCACCAATTTCGTCTCCTTCGAGCTCGCGGGTTATGAACCGCTAAAGGGGACCCGCCCTCTGAAGGTCCAAGAGCAGATGTTTGAAAAGTTGCCTTGCGAACAAACCTTGGTGCATTCTCCATCTCTACGTGCTTACGTTTACTGGGTGATGGCAAGCTATCAGTTTTAATCATAACCCACAGGCGAAGTACGCGGATTCGCCTTGTGCCTATGGTTCGCAAGCCCTGTCCTCGAAGACGGTCTCTACCTTAATCGAGCTGAATAATCATCGCTCAACAAGCGAGTCCAATTCGCTGCAGCTTGGCAGAGAGCTGCAATATGTTGCATTGCACTTCCCCTTGCCCTGCCACGCCTTCCTCCCGAAGATCTGAATGAAGTCACCCACCTGGTTCAAGACCGGTCTGGAACGAATCGGGCATCAGCAAACTGCAAACACAGCTCTCTGCCTACCTTCATCTCATCTTCAGGATCGGCGAGCATCAAGTCCTGAAGGACAATGCAGAGCTGCTTTACCACCGCTGGCAGCACATTGAGGCATCCTTCGTGTAAAGGAGGCCCCGATACTCATGCTTGTCTCTGCCGTAGATTGGAATTCGACCTTAGAAGTTCGCAGGGATGTGCAGAACACCCTGGAGCTTCCACTCCAATCGCCCGCTCCCCAGAGGGAACTCCTGTCTACGATTGAATGTGGGGCTCATTGAGCTGAGAAGCTAAATCCGGTCTCAAAGATCTCCCGAATGGCGTCGTATCCAAGCTTCGTGTCGCTGTTGAGGAAATAAGCCTCACTTCCGAACTGCCGTATCGGAGCTTTTTCCCTCGCTGCTGTATGAAACCGCGGGACATAAAATCCTCGCATGTTACATGGACACACGAACAGAAAAACCCTCGCATGTTGTATAGCTCCCGGAACACTTTCTGCCCTCATGTCCCTGCCTCTGTTTGACCCCTGAACGATGCCGGCATGCTTCCACACAAGTCATTCGGACTGGTATGTGATTTTGCTTCACTCGAGCTCCGGATGCTCAGAAAGTTTCCCTATCTCCGATTGCATGGTTCAGCTTGTCATCGTAAGCGGGAGAAGTTGCAAGCACTGAGTTGTGGACGTCCTCAAGAGGTGTCATAATGTCGCCAACCTGCCATGGAGGATTAGCTTGAGTCGGATGTCGGCCCCAGTTGGGCAAACTGCATGGCTTTGTACAAGGAGTTTGCGCACAAATCTCGAAGACGGATGCGTAAGTCTGCAAAACGTAGCATACGTACTGCTTTTGTTGTGGCTGGTCTGGCAGTTTGGCCCCGGCTCAAATGTGGGCCTGACAGAGAAGAGATCTTCATGCAGAGATGGATGGTGTCTTCAAGCCTTCTGCCGTCCTCCCTGCAACCCTGCGACATGTTGATTGATTCACACCTAAACCACCGAATAGACCGGTTGAAAGCTCGAAGCACCCCAATTGTGGAAAAAAGAAACCAATGATGGCACGTGATCCCGCCACCTGTTTGTCACGAAAGCTGAGAGCACCTTCAGCGACCTTCCAAGACAACGCAATGGGTCTAGCCCTCGTGAGGCTTATGCCTTGTCTCGAAATGCTTTGAGCTGTATTCACTGTACTCGTGCATGACAAGCCGAGCACTGATTGATCACAAGTTGCGCAACCCTTTCAAGCAGGTGTTTGGCATGCCCGCAGCAAGCCGAACGACGCTGCGACGACAAGGAAGCATTTCCGAAGAACCAGCAGTGACATAGCAGCAAAGGCGATCTGCATGTATCTACAGTCGCTTGAACAGAAAGTTGCTGTCAGGCCTGTTGTGCAATCTTGCCCTCCTCAGCATCCACAGCACCGAGGGAAATCTGCAGCTTCAGCATCTCCATAAGCTCCTCAGGCAAGAGGCCACAACAAAGATCCTCTACAGTGTCAGGACTGCCGTGCCAGTGTCAACGAATATGGCAGAACGTCGGAAGCAAAGCCAGGGTGCTATCAAGTTATTGCAGTGTGCTGGTAGTTGCGCTACTGGCGTCAGGCTTCCCACAACCATCAGGAATATGGACACCCACTATCTTGGAGTTCAGTGAAGAAACAAGCCGCGTGTGGATCACAGCTGGAAGTAAGGGATGCTTGTCGCAAAATGTTTGGCTCTTGAGGAAGATTTGCAGCTTTGCCACCGTCCGGCTGTGGATAGTGCCAACCTGCAAACGTCTTGGTGTGAAGAGTTGTCATCTTCTTGATCTGCTGTCGTGCTAGGCTCTTGCGAGGGATGGCTTGCATTGACACCCATGTGAGCCTCTTGGCCCAGCAGCCAATCTAGGGCTATACTCATCGGCTTGGTGATGACGAAGAAAAGGATCCTGGCGCAGCAACTTGCCACACATGCAGCGTAACTTTGGATGTCTTCAGTTGGCATTGGCCCCAAAGTCGTCCGTGCCACTGGGCTCGGGAACTGCAAGCGATCAAGCGGCAGTTTTTCTGGCATTGCACCCATGCACGGCCTGCTGCAACCCAATGACAGGCTGGGGTGGCATCAGAAACCGTACAATGGGAACTGTCCTTGCTCCGACCTGGCGTTGTAGCATGAAGCAGCATATCTGCACACACAGCAAAGCTGGGCATATGGTGCGACTGAACCCTTTACGGTCAAATTAATTGACGGAAAAGCTGTCCCACTTCCTCGAGCGCTGCCGTGTCACTGCTCTCTAGGATCCTGGGCCCAAGAAACGCTCGAGCCTGGAGCGCGTACCTGGAGCAAGCCGCCTGGAGCTCAAGCCGATCTTGAAAGGAGCTCTGAAACCGGAAGCTGTCTGCCAAGAACGAGACAACAGCGCCATGTGTTGGACCTTGCTCCCTTTGTCATGTTGTGTATCAGCACTGAGACTTTCAGGATTTACGATCATGGATGCGCTGGGCTTGAAGGCCTGGGGCATCCCGTCATGCCAATGCTCAGAAGTAGCGGGATCAGGACTCAGGCCGACTTCCCTAGGGCCTGGGGCAGAATCTCGCCGAACGTGACGATCAAAGCAGTGGAGACCTTTTCTCTTGTTGCTTTCAGAGGATTTTTTTGGCCAGAGGGCTGCTGCCGCCCAAAGCTTTAACCTGGAAGCCCAGAATCCACAGCTCGTATGGTAACTTGCCAGTTGAAGTCGGTGCCAAGCTGCAAAAAAACCAACGAGGCCACTGGCAATGTCTGCTGTCAAGATGGACAAAGCCTGCCAAGCTGTCAAGGTGCTCGAGCTGCTACCGCGTCCTAGCCCATGCAGCCATTTCCCGTCAATGGTTGCATCTCAAACTTTTCTCAGCTGAACATGATATGATGCTGTGACCCATAACCATGCCAAAGCGCTGAATTGACAGCCACATTGCCCAAGAGGAGCGTGCACCTGCGACATCTGAATCATTCAGTGTTCCAGTTCTATTCTTCTCTCGTGCTTGGTTCTGCGGGTATAGTGGGTCGAGCTTCATTCCTGTTCACGGAGCTGAGGGCGTGGAGAGTGGAACAACAGTTGACGCAAAAGCGACAACTCCTCGTCACATGGAACAGTCACAATCAAGACCTTAAGTTGCAGCAGTCTGTTTCCGAAGGCATAAAGGGACAGTGCCAAGCTCCACTCCCCCGGCCCTTTCGGGTCAAGTCCTCCTGCATGATGCAGCAGACTCGATCTCTAGCCCGTTCTGTTCTTCTTCTTCCCCTATTGGCCCCCATATGTTATGGGGCTTTCGGGGGTGTGAGAAAGTTGTTCGAGTGTCGGGTGTTTCGATAACCAGTTCTCTCCCTCTCTCTCTTTCTGGCCGTTCTCCTCGGGCATGAGCACAAGCAGCTCCCCGTTCCCCACACCAACAAATGCTTCCAAAGTCCTTCTCTCCCTCTTCTTCTCCATAGCTGGGCAGATGGAGGAACATCCCACCTTCGTTTCACCGGGTCAGAGCCCCGAACAAGCAACCCTCCCGCCTGCGACTTTGGCCCCACTACGGTCCCTGCTAAGCGCTAGCTGCCAGCAAAAAATACATTGCAACTGCTGGCGACATTCCACTTCGTTCTTTCATCTGCAAGTCTCGCTCTCTCTCGCTCTCTCTCGCTCTCTTTCTCTCCTCGTTCTTCTCGTTTGGAGAACCCATGTGCGCGAGGCAAGTTTTCAAGCACACCAGGCCCTGCTGAAGCTGTCGCTATCTCTGGTCACTTGCTCAGTGCAAACAAGAACCGGCGGCCCTGAACTTGCCAAGTGGCAGAAGTTGGTTTCCAGACTCTCGAATTGGCGCGATTTTCGCCGCGCACCTTCACTCGAGCTTCTTGACTGGCCGGGCACATCACATGCTGTTCTTAAGAGATGGGAGGCATTGCAACACCCACAGGCACATGATGTCCTCTTGTTAAACCAGGTGCTACTTCCCAGTTCAACCCAGGCCTGGCCATCTCCTTGTTCTCACCTTTCTGAACGATTTGAAGGCCGATCACCTCGCTAGGCCCAGCACTTTCGAGGATGCGGCGCTTCTGAAGAGACGCTACGCAGAAGACAAGGGACACCAGCTACCTCCAATTTGAAGCTGAATTGCGTCCAGTCCCATAAGACCCAAGGTGAGGCCGGAGAAGAGGCCGGACAAAGCGACCAGTACCCTGCAAAGGCTGGGAAAATGCGACGAACCGAGGCAATGCACATCTAGATGCAACGTTAGCTTGAATTCTGGATAGCAGGCTTCCCGACTGAGCATCATTCCGAGTTCAACTGCAAGAACAATCAAGCGATGAGCTCCCAAGCATGACGGGTGCACGCTATCATCGGCAGTGTCGCATACAGCGGAAGGATAGGTTCGACGGGCTCAGCCTTGTTCAACAGAAGCAGGCCGAGGATATGGCTATGTGCTTTCCTCTTATCTTGCCATGCTTCAGCTCTGCCGGCACTCACTGAACTCGGACATGCTCAGCAGTTGTGCATCCTGTGTAAGATGTCCTATGTCTTCCTGCTTGGAGATGGCCTCTCCACATTGACAATCAGTGGTGTTTCCAGCTGCCCCAACCTGGGCAAGCATTCATGTTGCTCAGCAGAATCAGAAGTAGCGGCTTCACATGTGCAGTGTCTGCAGCTGTAGCTGCAGCTTGCTAGACTTGCATGTCGGCTGACCCCGGCAAGACTTCGCCGCAAGTGCCTCAAAGGAGTTTTTGCATGGCTGTGGGGCGCCTGTGAGACAAGCGCGAAGAGCGTCAAAGTCGCCACAAAGTAGCCATTTACCTTCACCTGCCGTGTCAATACTGGTGGTGGCGTTTGGTTTGTAGCAACACTTACATCTGTCTGGCCCTGGTTACAGTTTGGGGCAAACCCTCGCGAGCCACCCAAGGTATCGAAACAAACTGAGTCGAATGCTGGCATTCCATTTTCCTGTAGCATCCGCTGGATGCAAGTCTGCTATGGCTGTGGGCAGAAACAGGGTTTACTGTTTATGGTCAACAGTTTCTCACATAATTGGACATTGCCTGCTGCTCCTGCTCACAAGCTTTCGACTGGGAATAGAAATATCCCCATGCACACGACCTGGTAATTCAACCAGGTGTGTGCACAGGACGCTGCTCTTCCTGGCAGATCGTTTGCCTGCGCAGGTGCTCTATGGTGCCCCCTGCATCTTCAAACGAATGCCTGTTGGCTGAGGATTTGTTCAAGCGGCTTTATCGCAAGGAGGCTGGAAGCACGGTAGAGGAACTACGAAGCCTGTACAGTAAAGCTTCGATGCCCTCAGGCTTGCATGGTCGTTGTCATTGAGTCTAATCTACCGAATCTACGGTCTGGAACCGGCCACAACCCGACAAACTGTATCCCTTACTTTTCATGGGGTGAAGACTCGGCTCGATTTTCGGATGCAGCAACTGACTTTGGTTGCTCACGCGCATTTCCGAAGTAGGTGTAGCCCAAGAAGCCGACCTCGCACGTCCACTGGAGGGTTTCAAACAACCGCTCCCGAGGTAGTACGGGACCCGTTTGACTGCTCTGTTCAATGCACAGCCCCTCTCCTAGCTGGTATAAACCGTGCTGTGCAGGGTGACTTCTCTGCTTCGGGCCAGTCCCGAAGAGCAAAGCACAAGCATCGAGTTATTGAGGGCGCCGCAAGTGCCAAAGCATATCCTGTCCAGTGAAACGACATGTCCATCCATCTTGGAGGCTCGCTTCAGAGAAAAGTGCGGGCACTATCGATGTGCAAGTGAGCTGCCCGTCACATGCTTCGGTTTGATGGGCTCTCCAAGCATCATAGCACCATACCTAATCACCATCAGCCACACCCAACACATGTAATGACGCTTCGATTTGCGGCTTTGTGGCGCAACCAGCGAAACATTGCGAAATGTTGTCCTCAGCACAAATGTTACTGTCAAGCATAGCAATTACTCGATTTAACGCAGTTTTTATCACTGTTTCACTATTTTCTCACCTTTTGTTTTGATTATATCGTCGGTATAGATAATGAAAGGAATGGAATCTAATCAGTGCAAAGCAATGACAAGATTATGATAAACACAAACAATATGAATGAACCTAGTGAAAATGAATGCCGTCACCGGTTTCCGTCTCCGCGCAACTTTTCACCACTTTCTACATGTCTGATCACTAGTTTCCCACTAGTTCACTAATTTTTCATTCTATAATATGTGACAAATCGCTGCTCGAGCACAAACAAGATCTGGTCCACTAACTCTCTCGCAAGCGCAATTTCGAAACACACTGACTTATTAAAATAGTTCTTGAACACCACCACAACGGTTGCCCGACCTCCCAACCCCAAGGCTACTATTCCGTGAGAAAAACTTGGATTAAGTTGTTTGATTTCAAGATTTCATTTCAGCCAAGGCTCACAATCTTGAGACTGAGCGCGCCACATGATTTGATGACCATATAGCCTCAGACCGAAGGAACTAAGGGGTGGCTGTTTTGCTTCAGTGACTTCAGTGATCAGAACTGACCTTGGCACAACCAGTTTCAGTTACGTTGCGGGGGGATCAGTTTTTGCTCTTGCAAAAAACCTTACACCTCACCGCGCACGATCCAAGTGCAATCGCGAGCAGCACCGAGACGCCCGCCTTGCAAAGCTGCAGACTCGACCGGGCACACCAACTTCTTTTCTGGAGCTTGGAATCCTAAGGCCTTCGATCGGAATCATCGGCGTCGTTATCAGGCACAATTTCGACCTGATTTGCATTTACTCGCCTGAGGAACAAATCAACACTGGTGCCATATCCGGGCAGGGAAACCAGGTTCAGTGAACCACCCAGATATCGGGCATAGAGACGAGAGAGTGGAAGACCTATGCCATATCCTGCTAGCGATGTCGCACCCTCACCATAGCTGGGACCTTTGCCAGCAGTTGTGTAAAGGTAGGACCAGACCTTTTGTCCCACACCAAAAGGAATTCCTCGTGCACGGTCACTAACTCGAATTGCAACTTCATGGTCGTCTGCACAAACGATCACATTAATCGGCCGCTTCTGCACATCACGATCGGACTTGGCAACTTCGGCCGTTGCACGGCAACTGTTTTTCAGTACCTCCGTCATGATGAAGCGCAGGAAGCCGGGGATGTATGAAAACCTCGTGCGAGTCTCGGGGTCGAGTTGCTGACACTGCTTGTGAAAAATGTCACATGTTCGATGTCCGCTCGCTGCCAACCAATGAGCGCATGCTGGCACGATTTGCGGCCAAAAAACCTAGGAATAGCACGCTCCTGGAACACTTCTACCTGGATGAGGGGACAACGACCAGTGTTGTCCTCCAAGTCTGGCAGGGCATCTTATTGAAACGGATCGAGCAACACTTTCCAGTTGCAGCAACAAGACACAACAGTCCTCAGTGATCTGCTGTACCCTCATAGCAGTGTCTCGACAGATCTGTGCCACGTCACAATCCGGGTCAATGATTCCAGCCATGGCATGCCCCCTCTGGAGCACTCCAGAATCTTCCATGGTCACGCAAGCCAAGTACCTCGAGCGTACAGGACATGTCTCAGCATGCAGGCAACGTGATGGAGGCCAAATTTCCTGGAAATTCAGAAAAGGCGCTGTGACATGAGCATCTCGGTGCCAATACAGTTCAAAAGAAAATCGTCCGCCCAAGGATCGGTAAAGCCACTGCCGAACTCTTCCCCACGCTCTGTATGCAAGCGATGCATGGCAATGGCTACCTGCACATGGCTTTGCTGGACACTGCAGTGGGCAGAAACAGCACGCACCTTGTGTCGAATAGGCTGCTGTGCATGTAGCGCATGCTGAACCACTGCTGTGAAAGCATCCAGTGTCGGCCGGCGCTGCACCAAGCGGAGGTCCCTGAACACCTGCGAACACCACAAAGCTGCGACCACCTTTCCGCGCATGCATCACACAGAAGGCCTAGGCCTTCATGTGTGAAGTGTGGATCTCTCTAAGCTCCTTGATGTCCTGCATTCGACACATGGCTCTAGAAGCACAGCCTTGCCCACAACACTTCACAAGCGAATATCGCCCATTGACTGGCTGTGACACTGAAGGAGCACAGGGATGCTGTTGATTTCCTCCCAATTCGGTATGTCTTGAATCCACCTGATTCGCTCCGCAATCCTCGGCACAACGTTTGCTAAGAGCTGGTCCAAAACAAACCGGCTATCCGCCAATGAAGACCGTTGCTGCTATGACCCATCTCTCCGATGGTTCACGCACAAAGACATGTACATCAAATTTATCGAGATCCGGTCTGTGTCAATGGGCAAGCAGTAACAGTTCCATAGGACTTGAAGCGCAACCCAGGCCTTGCTGATGCTTCGATTTCCCTCGCAACTTGTCTGGTCCTACTCTTCCTGAATGCAACCTTGCTTCCTACAAGTACCACTATGTTCTGCTCGGGCACTAGCGGCGCGGTCTAGCCCGTTCCGAACCATGCCGAGTTTGCAGGGAATTGTGCAACTTCAAAAGTCAGCTGGATCGGACCTAAGACTGCTGCATCGCTTAGACCTTTGTACTCTTAGTCGATTGCTGATTTCCGTAAGGAAGCATCCCATCTGCTGTAGTGATGGCTGCAGATCTGCAGCCGAGTCTTCCTGTTTTGATCGGAATACTCTTTCACACCGAACTCTGCTTGTCCGTTTTCGTGGATGTCGGGGTGAAAAATGAGCACAACCCAATGGACACATAGAGTCTGACTATATGACGTGATGTGGCATTGTGGACAGGGAATTTTTGGAAACGCACGCATGATGGCGTAGCATGTTGTAGTTAATGCAGGAATGCAAATGCCACGTCTCGGGCTGGATGGACAGCTTCCGAAACGGTAGCCTTGTCGTGAGAATTTATGGAACTCAATCGAAAGGGGTCAAGAAAACACAACTCAAGATTTGGGTACACTTCAACGGTTAACATCGCATAGAATGGTCACATCTGAGGACCGCTCGGCTTCATCGGAGTTGCCGTCAACAACTTTCGAAGAATGACTCTGCAACACGACGGCAAGCCCACCGGCGGACGTTTGCTGGGTCAGTGCATGTTAGGGACGTTTGGTATGGCTGCAGCTCCATGGTGGCAGTGAGAAAGCCACACAGCACCAAGGCGAGCACGGCTGAAGCAACCAGTTCGCAAATCGGCTGTATTCAAGTTGGCCTGTGACTTCTCTAGCCCCGGTTTGGAAACGACGTGGTTGCTGCTTTCGACACTGTTCCCCAAAAACACACCTCGTGAATGACAGCTCAATGGGACCGAGACTCCGAATAGGCACCTCCACGTGCAAAAACTTGGCGATGCGCTGCGGTTCCAGCATCTCCAGCACCTCCTCAAGGAAGAACCGGCCAGTCAAAATGAAAGATCGTCGGGTCATCACGTTTCCGCATTCTAGGCACCAGAAACAAAAGGCATATACATAGGTGTGTGTGTATATATATATATAGGTTATATATATATATACATATGTACACGTATATGTATAATAAACTTGCATGTATCCAGCAGATATTGAGCTTGCGAAACCTTAGCCTTAGCATTACATCATCCAGCTGACGCTTGACCTTGCTTGTGGAAAGGCTGAGCTTTGATCAAGCCACAAGTCCTGCATGCTCACAGGGCGTGGCTGCATTGGCACAAAGTGGTCGAGTTCTCCTCCAGCAAATCTGGCAGCAGGTTTTAGAGAGCGGTGCTATTTATGATGGGTTGTTCTCTCGGCACTTTCTAAGGCTGCAGATCGCGATCGTAGCAATTTAGGCATGAATCCCGAGCTGGCAGTGCAAGGAGCCTTTGATGAACGCTTCAACATCATCATCTCCGAGCACTTCCGGGACGATCCTTTGTGCACAATGGAATGCTAAGCTGCGAGCCTTTATGAACAGCAGTTCGCTACAACCCAAACGACATGCTCTAGGATACGGCCCCGCGCTGCTCATCGCACACGTTGCATCTACAGCTAGAGGAGCGGGAACAGCTCGTTGCTTGTTGAATATCAAGATCTCTTCACTACAATCAGTCTGGTGTGCTTCAATTCAAGGTTGGCTGATGCAGGTCGGTCAGCCTGCCACCTCTGCTATTCCATTGCATGCCGTGGCCACAAAACATCTAATTTCAACCGGGCTTTGTAAGTTATCTTGTCATCAAACATTTGCCTTTCCTAATCAGGCTTTCTACCCCTCTGCTCGCATCCAGAATATCTTCGCATACTCATCAGGTCATATTGCTGCTTAGAGCTCCGCGTTTTTGTAAATTTGCGGCTCGGCATGCTACAGTCGTCATCCACCTGTCACTACAGCAACAAAGCTGGTATTCAAACCACGACGTCACCCTCGAGGAGGGTGCTTTGGGCAGAGCGTACGCCGGCTAACCCCTATCTCCCCGGGGCGGGTACCTGACGGGCGGACACGTCTTATATAGGTTATAGTTATAGAGTGACAAATATAAGATAGATGGGTCGATGGATGGTGAAATAGACAGGGGACCTGACGGGGAGGTTGCTGACGGGTGCAGGGGCGGACCCGAGCGGTAGACAGCATCTCTAACCTCTAAACAGTCTGGATGTGTAATAGCTCACGGTTCGTACCTGGCGGGTGGAGGTTGCTGAAGGGTGGGGGGGTTTGACAAACGGAGGAAGGAGACGCATAGCGGAGGGCAAGTACCTCATGGGCGGAGGTGCAGACGGGCGGAGGGTAGCTGACGGGGGAGGTTGCTGGCAACGGAGGGGGGATGAGCATAGCTCACAGTGGAGGGCGAGTACCTGATGGGTGGCGGGTACCTAGAGGTGGCTAACGCGCGGACGGCGCGTAGCTGACGGGAGCAAACCTCTGACCTCTAACCAGTAGGTACCTGACGGGGATAGATAGTATCTGACGGGCGGAAACTTCCAACCTCTAACCAGTAGGTATCCGAACGGGGTTAGGGTAAAAGGGCGGGAACCTCTGACCTCTAACCAGTATGTGCTTGACGGGGATAGATAGTATCTGACGGGTTGAAACCTCTAACCTCTACCAGTAGGTATCCGAAGGGGGTTGGAGTAAGAGGTTATGTGAGGTACAATATCGCTTTGGGATGTTCTGGGCTAGATTCATAGGTTTCTGGTCCGAGATGCATCGAACCTCGTTCCCAAGGAACCTGTGAAATGCACTCACATGACGACGAATCATTGGCGCAGCGAGGCGAATGCATGTATAAACAACGTGCTGCCTATGAAAACTGCTGCACATCCGCAGCCTCAAGAGTCTCGGCTGCACGTGGTCATTAACGTGCCTGCCCGTCCCAGCTCGAGGGTCCGTATCTACGCCGGCGAAGAGCCTGCATACCAGCAGGGTGCGGTGCGGCTAGCAGGTGTTCCCGTCAAAGGGAGTTGTTCGGCCAACACCGTCCCGTGCAGCCATGGACGTATTTGTAGCAAAACATGGAAGCGAATGGATACACTCAGGGCATGAATGTGATCGTCCTGAACCCACGCCACAAATCGCCGACACGCTGTTTTTGACCAGCTGCATGTCGGAAGCATGTATGCCAGTGAGTCTTCCGGAAGTCAGCATTCAACACCCATGGAACTTCGTAAGCTTTGTGAATACGGTGCAATGCTTGTTGAAGGTACAACTACCGAGCTCCAGCTTGCAGGACCCAGCCTCGGCCGAGGACACTGGATCCACGCGCTCCACCTTGCCATGATGCTGATGCTGGCATGATTGGTCTGCTTCAATATTTCCACAACATCGCCCGTCCCGCCTGGATGCGTGGGCCTTCCCAGGAGTTGAACCTCCTGCCCCCGATGCACGCGGTGGACGGCCCTACAGGGCACCGCATGGAGCCCAAAGGATCAACCCGTTGCGACAGACCTCTCGCCTGGTCTTGGCAGCCTGAAGCGTATCCTTCTCGAAACAGCTGCCATGGCTATGCACAAGAGGACGTTGAAGTATCGAACTTTATCTGCAAGCTCGTAACCAAAGGCTGTTCCTATGTCTAAACATGCAGCTGCATACTTTGAACTGCGGGGTGTTGCCCGTGTGTTGCCCTTTGGGTTCTGTTGCAGCGCATTATCCGACACGGAGATCAGCATCTGCATGTGCAGACAGCTCGTGCTTGAGAGGGACGAACAACCGCAATCGAAGCATTCTCAATATAAAGGGCCGTGGTGCCAGTCAGAATTGAAGTGGACACGGGTTTGCAATTTTTTGTTGCTACGGGTTTGCCATTTCGCACAGGAATGCCGTCATCCAAGTGGCTCGAGTAGTTCACCACGGTGCCAAGTCCAGCCTTTGAGGCCAAGCAGAATCTCACAAGGAACACGTTTTGGGCGCGGTTGCGGAATTTCCTCGACATGCCTCACGTATAAGCATGCATAAGCATGGCATCGTTGCAAGCACGTGTGCTGCAGCCAAGTGGCAGCGAACAAAAACAGGTGCAGATACCTCGGCCAACCGGGCAAACGGTCGTAGTAGGTGATGTCTCTGATGTGAAGGTTGACAACATCAAAGCGTCCAAAGCTGATATCACAGCATCCGAGGTGCTTGAAGAGTTTGTCCAAGACCTTGTTTGGCATCAGCATTGCCCACGCGAAGTGAATTGCTTGCCCTACTGAAGGCCGTCATATGTAAAGGCACCAGGAACTGCTTGCAAGCAAGATACGTCCACCTCCAGAAGCTTCTGCCTAGGTCGAGCTCTTCTTGAGGCTGCACATCCATATATGAAACGGCCGCTGGTGAATCAACTTCTAGTGTCGCACACAGCCGTTGAGAACTGCCCGAGCACTTCTTTGCCGGTGCATCAAAACTGCAACGAAAGCTTGCAGCAACGGTTTTTTCCGAAAACATTCACGTCAAGTTGCGACTCCATCGCGAGGGATGCTGAGAGAAGGGCTGCTGAAACGGTGGGTGCCAACACGTATTGTCCTGCTTTCTGGTCCGAAAAGTTGGTCGCAGCATCAGTTGTGCCGCCACTGCAGAACTGTGCTCTGCTGTATCCAAGTGCTCACTCCGAGTGAACTACACATCGTGGTCACAGCACCGATGTCCTTCAGTGACGCTGAATTTGCCTCAGCGAGGTGCGGACACTGGTGAGATCGCTGCCCGCTGCTCCATCGGCATGGTGTATCTGTAGAGTAGTCACACTCGACAATTTTCAATCCAGTGTCGCCAGGTACGCTGTCAGGCCAAGCTGCAAACTAAGCGGACAAGCTGCAAGCCCGTAGAAGGAATTGCGTCAGCCCAATTCGCAAAGCTTCCGTGATCATGGCAGCCACTGAACAGCTGAGTCCTGCCAGGTCGCCGAGCTGGTTTAAACACCTCTTTCGGCAGGGATTTCTCACAAGCCGAACAGTCGCACCGGCGATGTTGGAAAGCAGTAGGGCATGGCTGGGAAACTGTATGTTTCGGGAACCTAGGCGACCGCGTTAGACTCTAGAAACATTCTGACGGATCGCACAAGGCGTAATTATAAGAGCGCTTGCAAAAGCTAGGTTTCCTGAGAGGGTAATGGGGCCGGACAGAGCATTGCTATTCAAGCCGGTGCAGGCCAACCCTGCTGATGCATCGCACGGCTATGGTAGCCGGGCATGAGTTGAAGGTCGAGCCTGGGTTTGTCAAATGTCTGGCTGCTGAAGCAAAGACCTAGGAATGTCCGCTTGCAGCATGCAGGGCACTCCTCCAACATTCCACTCGGGCGATATTGCTGCGGTAATGAAGGTCCCGACCTCACAGCAAGGCCATCGAGAAAGGGACAATGGGGTAGCCAAGCGATTAGTGTTTAACTCTCCAGGATTTGCTTTCGACTCCGCGGTCACGCGCATTTACTGCGGACAAGCTTCGGTGATGAGGCAAACCTCAGCTTTCTACGTCCCATGCACTCTCGTTATTGTTGTGACCTCTTTCCTTCAGCTATCCACGTCCGGAATTCCAAGGAGGAGGTGTGGGCCGGGCAGCAGGACTCAGGCACAACCATACAACATTTTCGGGACTCGAGGTGTTCAAAAAGCAGTGGAGCGCTAGCATCTCGTGTCGGATTGGGCCAACGGGTGTCACACATATGGGTGAATCTGGTGGCCAGGAAAAGAGGCAAGAGGCGCAAAAGCAGGAGCCCAGTGACGGGCTTTCCAACCTGCCAAGCGTCAGCCGAAGTCTCGTCTCACAGATGACCGCTCAGTGCTAGCACATCTTTCTGCCCTGGTGCTGCTGCTGCTGCCCACAACTTCTGATCTTGGTGACGTGGAAAGCTGGATGGGCTCTGCATGGAAAAGTGAAAACCAAGGTCTTCCCTGGATTGAAGCATCATCACAGATGTCATGGATTGCAACGGAGTGCGTGCCTCAGCGCCACTAGAACCAGCAAAATACAAATCGGAGTGCCTGGCCAGGCTCTGATGGATGTCAGTTGAATCTGGCAAACTAGCAGGGAAAGGATCTAGCACCTGCCTGCTTTCAGCATCTGCGTGGAGCCGATGCCTAGAAAAAGATAAGTCGCATTGCCTGAGGATGGCGAGGTCAATGAGATGTCATCAGGCTGTTGATCTTTGACACACTGGAGAAATCCCCAACAACTCGGCGGCAACATCTCTGCATGTGCAAGCAGTAAATCATGTGTCAATGACCGAGGGCACGGCCAAAGGCCAACGTGGAGGCCTGACAGTTGGACATTGGCCGAATGCACTTCGAAAGCAGCTGCATGCGCTTTATTTATGTGGCATGAAGGCTTCAGCGTGCTTTGGGAAGCGGAGATGGGCTTGTGCGGCCAATGGGCATAGCCAGCATATGACCTATCAGTAGATTGGCTATGACACAGAAAGACTCGAATCTTTACAATGCCGAAGGTAAAACAGCCGGCAAAATCCGTGCAAGGCCTGACAAAGCGCCACTGGCACCTTGGCACATGTATAAAATTAATTTGGGGGTTTCTCTCGTCTTGCCTGCATCCTTTTAGCATGAGGGTGTTTCCACGCCCGTGTGTGTTTGTGCTTGCGCGGGTGTGCCTGCCCGTGTGCGAGTCTGTGCCGGCATGAGTGAGTTTGCGTTGCCCGTGTGTGTGTGGTGTCTCTGGATCCGAGAATGAAGGAGTGCAACATCCATACATGAGCGTGGAAACTAGCTTGCCGGTATGAGATGTGAACACACAAACCCTACCTACCCACCTACCTACCTACCTACCTACCTACCTATCTACCTACCTACCCACGTACAGTACCTACCTACCGTACCTACCTACCCTACGTACCTACCCTACCCTACAGCAAAGCAGCAAACAAACACAGAAGCGAATAGCACACCCAACGAAAAGACACCTTCACAAATCAACAAACATCCGACCCCTCCCTTTTTCTTTGTGTGTGTGTGTGCGTGAAACACCTGTTTGCCAAGGTCTGAATCGCTTTTAACATTGCAGGGGACCACCAGGGCCCCGGGGGGCGGTGGTCAACGAAGACCCCCCCTATAAGTCCGTGCAAGCGTACCTGCCCTTTTTTCAGTCTTTTTTCCATTGCATGGCCAG